>PVKU01006630.1:0-100277 GCA_004027475.1 Anoura caudifer
TTCTTCTTCTTCTTCTTCTTCTTCTTCTTCCAAACGAGCAGTATTCCATAGTGTAAATGTCGCATAGTTGTTTTATCCACTCATCTACTTATGGACACTTGGGCTGCTTCCATAACTTGGCTATTGTAAACAATGCTGCAATGAACTTAGGAATGCTTATTTTTTCTTTCAGGTAAGGGTTTAGGTTCCTTCAGATAAACTCCCAGAAGTGGAATTGCTGGGTAACAGTAGACCACCTTCTCATGGCACACATAAGAATAAATCCAAAGCGGATTAAAGACTTAAATGTTACATCGAAACCACAAAATTCCTAGAAGAAAACATAGGCAGTAAAATATCAGACACTGCTCATAGCAATATTTTTTTTTGATATGTCTCCTCAGAAAAGGGAAACAAAACGGGACTACACCAAACTTCAAAGTTCTGAATGGCCAAATAAGCCATCAACCAAATGAGAAGACAGTCCACTGAATGAGAGGACATATTCACAATACATCGCATAAGCAGTTAATATCCAAAATTTATAAAGAACTTATAAAACTCAACACCAAGAAAATAAAAATAAAAACCATGTAATCCAATTTAAAAAATGGGCAAAGTACTTGAATAGATATTTCTCCAAAGAGGACATACAGATGGCCAATACACATATAAAAAATGCTTGATGTCACTAATCATCAGAGAAATGCAAATTAAAACCACAATGAGATATCACCTCACACCTGTCAGAATGGCTGTCATCAATAAATCAACAAAGAGCAAGTGCTGGCCAGGATGTGGAGAAAGGGGAACCCTTTTGCACTGCTGGTGGGATTACAGACTGGAGCAAGTACTGTGGAAAGCAGTATGGAGATTTCTCAAAAAATTAAAAATGGAACACTTTATTTTTGTATGGTACTGCTTTAAATGTCATTTCTCAGATAAGCTTCTCTTGCCTCTTGGGAACATTAGTTAAGCCCCTCATATTTCCTTTCACAGCACTTATCACTCCCAATTATAATTATTTTATATTAATGTGATCATTTAGAATCTGTCACTGCCATGAGACTGTATCCCTGAGGGTAAACATCACGGTTGTTTTGTGCACTGTACTCCCCTGGCATCTTGCAAAGTGCCAGGCTGGATAAGTACATGTTGAATCAAGAAATAAAAAGGAAGACAATATAAATTAATTGGTAGTTTTCACATTAGCATTATTATCAGTTATTGCTCTTGAAGTCCATTGCATGAGAATTACAAGATATCTGTGTTAAAATACAGATTACCAGGTCCTTGCTGGTCTATTAACTCAGATTCCCTGGGCACAGAACCCTATTTCAAAAAGTTATTCTCATATGCTTAGTTTGTGAAATCACCCAGCTAAGCAATGTTTCTAAAGTCACAATACATGAAACTGTATAAACTCCAAATTCAATCTCTTTACAGGGAAGTATAAAATTATCCAAAAAGCCATCTTAAATGTGTGATGGATGAAGAATTACTAGGCTAGGTTTACATGATGTAAAAATGAATAAGACTGATTTACTTGGAAGAGATCACAAACTAGTAAATCAGATAGATTTATAATCAGACAGATTACAAAAATGTTAAATTATATTTTCAATATATTGAGATGTGACTTTTATTCCTGATTAGAAAGTATAAAGTAGAAACTTTGGAATATTAAAGCCCCAATTTAAATTGAGTCTTAATACATGAATAGGGAGAGAGTGAGGAGATTTCCAGAAGGTAAAATAGTTCAAAGTTGTGGAATTATGAGAAAGCATGGCTGCCTCAGGGCTTGGAGTCACTGTATTAGAGATTAGTTTGGAGAGAACATCATAAACCAAACCAAAGAACGTAGATACGAAAATTTTAATTAATATAATAACATTTAAAAAATAAATTAGATTGTCTTTTAGGACTTTGTGATGAACAAATAGATCCATAGTTGATTTCAGGAGCTTAACTGTTCTTCCTGCCAACTCTGAGACAAGTTACCATCTAAGTAGAAAAATATTCTGCTTAACAGCAAGAACATTTTTATTACTACATATATGAAAATGAAAGCTTTAGTCTTCTAAATTCTGTCTGTGAAATGTCATATTGGAAATTAAAGTGATATTTAAAGACATCTGTAAAAAAATCATGCCTTGTATTCTTCAAAATTATATTCATTTGATATGGATTGCCATCTAGCTATAGGAAAAGAATATTTGATATCATTGACATAGAATTGTATACCATTAACCATTGAAAAGGTCCTAGAAGCAAGGGAATAGGCATCTTCTAATGCTATCGTTCTCAGCTCTAACTAAACCTTAAAACACTTAGAAAGCTTTTTAATTGATTGATAGTAAGCCCTCAGTATATATTTCTTGTGTTGATTTAGAGTTCCTTTATTAAAGAAGCTAGCAATAAATAATAAAATCTGTACTAACTATGGTAATCTGCTAACATCAAGGGAGAAAGATATTAGAAAATCTATATTAATATTCTCTGAAACCCAAAGTTTCTGTAAAAATACACTCTTTATTATAGAATCTTACATTTTTCAGCTGATGAAAGAGTTGCTTAAGGCACCTCCATGATTATGTTTGAATTTTTAGTTCTCACCTTTTAGGAAAAAATATTTGTGATTATTTGAAGCATTATAAAGAAAATTATTTTGGACACTATGTTTTGTTCTTGCCAAACTGTGTTAATTGTTGGATTAACCTCCAACATTTCCCTTATCTTTATATTTTTGTGCACAAATGCCAGCATCTAGTACTACAGTTAAAAAAATATGAAGAGGAGCATTATCTGAATGAATTTGTTTCCTTGAGAACCGTGATGGCCAAGCCGGCCGCACATTAGAGGTCCTGCCTTGCTGTGTTATGTGAGCAGATTGCCACGTGCTGGATTCATATTCACCCCTGAAGGACAGCATCTAGATAAGCTTTCCTACCCAACGGACCTGCATCTAAAAGCAATTATAACTTACATTTAATCCTTGGAGCTTTATCTGCCTCCAAAATTGTAAGCACTTTTCCTATCTCTGGCAGTCCTTGGGCATATTAATTAGAGCATTTAAAAACCACAGTTGTAATGGTAGGCATATATTTCCTGGTGTAGAAAGAAAGCATGGAATGAATCAAGAAGTTTAATTAAATTCTAAGTGATAATAAATAGCTATATATTTCTATGCACTTCAACTCTTGAGTTCCTTTTCTGCCTAATAGGAATAATAACTTTTACCTTACTTAATTTACATGGCTGCACTAAGAATAAAGGACTCTACACATATAAAGTAATATTAAATAATATTGTACCTTCAGCCCCAATTCACTTGGCATCCACTCATTCAGTAAATATGTTTTTGAAACTGTACTGTGTGGGTATATTTTAATGATTAAAATCTTTACTTTGAAGTCAAACCTTGCGACCTTTTACTGGCTACATAAAAATTTTTCATTAACCCTCTTTTTCCAGTTCTCAGTTTTCTCATCAGAAAAATGGAAGGGACTAGTAATACTTATTTCAGTAAGTTGTTGAGAGAATTTAATGGAACAACATGCTTTAATTGCATAACTTACTACCAAGGAGTGGGTGGGAGTTGAGTAATGACAGTGTGGGAGAACGTTCAGGAGCCAGTTAGCATACAAGGGCCTTACAAGGCCTGATCCTTACAAGGGCCTATTTGCAAAGCTGGCCCTTGGCTTTCTCCCAGAAACTTGAATTTGGGGCACTTGTAAACAGATCTCTGTACCACCCTGACTGCACTATTTCTGTAGAAATATGACTTGTAGTGAACATCTGCTTTTCTTCTGGAAATCTTCAGTTTTGGTAGCTGTGGCTAGGCAGAATGCCTGTGTGAAGTCTGCAGCGAAACCTTGGACTCCAAGTCTCCAACAGGCTCTCCTCTGCAGAAGCGGTACATTTCACTGGTGGAGGAAGGACAGTGACGCCTGTGGCCCTTCCAGGAGCACGTAAGATGCCTGTGGTAAAATTCCTCCAGACTCTAAGAGATGGGTCTTTTCCCCTTTACTGATCCTATTGTGTATCTTGTTTCTGTAGTAATCCACAGCCGTTGGGTCCCCTGAGTCCTTCTGACAGTCAAACATGTGAGCTAATCTTCAAGCCCTACCCACCCAAGTAGCAGTAACGATGGAACTATCTCCATTCACAGAAATGTGACTATAGTGGTGTTTGAGTAAAAGAAAGAGGGAAGGATGGGAATACTGCACCCATGATCCTAAATATCTATGGAATCACCTGTATATAAAACAGAAGCTGAACCTGTGATCTGTTAGAAGAGGTAAAAGTTATCAATGAAATTAAAAAATGATAAACGAATCTCAGGAGAATTGGATCAGTGATTGCCTTGGGTTTTTTTTTTTGCTGCACTAGCTAAGGTAGTAAAAAATAAGTTGACAGGGAAAAAAGAACAGAAAGTGCTCAGAAATCCCTAAGGTTATACTTTTTGAGGTGGGAAGGAAACACATTTTCTGAATGCCTATATTTACCAGAACTAAGTAATTGTTAATCTGATCCAGAATTGTGATGGATAAATGAGTACAATGATCCCTATAGCAGGTGGTAAAAAAATAACTCAGAAAATGAGAAAAAAATTAATGAAATAATTAAAATGGCATATTAGATATCTATTTAATAATTATATATTTATGTTTAATGTATATTATATATACTATGGTGGATATGATTAAGTATAATTACTCTTCTAAAGCTTTGAAATTATAAAACATTAATATAAAACTGAAGTATATGAATAAAGACAATTTAAAATTCACATATAATATATAAACAACATAAAAATTAGTTATTAAACAGTTTTTTTCAAAGTTGACATCACATTCAAGCAAGATATAGTGTATATCTATTCATATACTTGAATGTAAAATATTAAAATTTCTGTGTAAAAATAAAATAATTTTATAACTTATAAAGACCTTAAGAATAAGGTCCTCATTTGCAAATGAGGACTGTCAGAGAATATCAGAGCGTGCATAATATTCCCCTTCCACATCTATTTAAAAACAAATGTATTTATTGTTTCATAATAGATTCCTTAAAATATGTATATATGTTTTATTTAAAATTTTTGATATTTTTATGAAGTTAACATTTCAGCATTAAAATTCTGAATTGCCCTAGGCTCTTTGTCAAATGGTTAATCACATGCAAACACCTTCATCACTATATTTCTGCTTTCAAATAATCCTGATAAATTTTCCATATTGAAAATGATAAAATCTTAATGTACCTCTTTTATAAAATTATATTTTATGAAGTAGATTGAAGTAATCTATGTAGACTTAGAACTAAGCAAATGCCAAATACTGGGTGCAACTCTTTAATCAATAACATTAATATAGAAATCATCAAATTACCTTCAACATTTTATAGAATTTTTCACCCTTAAGACTTTTTGAGAACCTGAATTAAAGTGTAAATTCCCTTTTTGAGCTACAGATACATGGTCATTCATGACTTGATCTTAATAGGGCAGGATAATTTGGGGTTGGTATGATAGAAGCAGTATATTTGTTGATACAGTTTGGCTTAAACTCATAATGAAACACCATTCAGAATGTGACAATTCCTTCCCTAACACACTATGCAATTTCCAGTGTCAGCCTTCAGGTGGATGGCACTGCTCAGGGATTATCACTCATGCAGCTTCCTATCAAAAAAGATTGGTTCTTGAGAGTTATAAAATTCAAGAGGCTGAACAAAATACAAAGGAGGAAAAGAAGAGAAAGAAAAAGTTTTAGAGTGTTTATGAAGTCCTCTCTAGACTCCTTGGATGTAGCCAGAGTAAGAAGCATTTGTGTCTCTGTGACTCAAGATGACAGAGTACTCTCTGGTGGTCACTAGAAAATGTGCTCATGGGTAGGGTGAAGTGCTCGTCTGCCAATCTGCAACTACTAATTCCTTAGCTTATCTAGTCTTAATTTTAATTTTTAACAATAAATGAGAGTGTTGAATTATGTCTGTACCCAATAGGTTAACTAAAAAAATCCATTTGAAATATATAGAATCTGGTAAGTTTTCAGAATACCGATCTTATGGATAAAGCAGTTGAACCCATACATAGATCTTAAATACTTTTATTTTAGAAAAGAAATAATTGTAAATCAATAATCTAAGATTTTCTATTAAGAAATAAGAACAAAAGGGAAAAATAAAGCTAGAGAATGCAGAATAATTAATATATAAAATATTAAAGTGGAAATCAATAAAAAAAGAAAAAGAAGAGAAAATCAATGGAACCAATACATTGTCCTCTGAATGGTCAACGGAATTTGCAAGTCCTTTATGTTGTACAACAGAGAAGAAACACATTATCAAAATCAGAAGCAAAAGTGTTAAGTTTCTGTCATTTTTAAGAACTTTGTATTTCAAAAGTAAACTCAATAAAGCTCATTAGAGATATGCCAGTGGGACAGAGGGAAATTAGATTAAAATGATACCAAGAATAGTAGGCATTTGTGAATACTTTATCCCCTTATTGGAGAAACAGTGGAGTGCTTTATAACAAGAACTGAAAGCTAGTCTGAGGAAATGTCCTAGTGCAATTAGCACAAGACACTAATTTAGTCAAAATTATGTCCTAATACATTCTAAGCATATCCTGGACATATTTATTGTTTTCAATAAGAAGTCATTGGGAAAAATATTAAAAATGTAAATCAGTTACATTTATAATTTAATTAATATGTTGATATTCCTGTTGATATTGGTATTACATTCCATGCTTTAATTCTTTTACTTTCTTTTTTTTTAAATTTACTTTTTAAAATTTAAGTTTGTTGGGTAGACATTGGTTAATAAAATTACATAGGTTTCAAGTGCACGATTCTATGATACATCATCTGTATATTGCATTGCATGTTTATCAAACAAGGGCAAACCTTCTTCTGTCACCATGTATTTGACCCTTTTACTCTTTATCACCCCTTTATCCATTCCCATTAATAACAACCATACTGTTGTCTGTTTTTTGTTTATCTCGTTTGTTCACTTGTTGCTTTCATTTTTTTAATCCCACATGTCAGTGAAATCATATCATTCTTGACTTTTTTGCCTTACTTATTTTGCTTAGCATGGCGGTCTCTGTATCCACCCATGTTGTCACAAATGGCAGCATTTCATCCTTTCTCACAGCTCAGTAGTATTCCATTGTATCTATGCACCACATCTTCTTTATCGAATCATCTACCAAAAGACACTTCAGTTTTTTCTGTCTTGTCTACCCATGAATAATGGTGCAGTATACATGGATGTATATATAATTTTTAGAATAAATGTTTTCAGATATTTCAGGTAGATACCCAGAAGAGATGTTTCTGGGTTATATGGCAACTTTATCCTTAATTTTTTGAGAAACCTCTATATTGTTTTGTGTATCATCTATACTAGTTTACATTCCCACTAAAATGATTGAGGGTTCTTTTTTCTCCACAACCTCTCCAACAGTTACTACTTGTCTTGTCGATAACAGCCATTCTAAAAGGTGAGAGGTGGTGTCTCATTGTGGCTTTGATTTTCATTTCCCAAATAGCTAGTGAGGTGAAGCATCTTTTCATATATTTCTTGGCTATATGTGTGCTTTTGTGGGAGAAGTGTCTATACAGGTACTCTATCTGTTTTTTTAATCAGATTGTTCTTTTGTTTTTTTTTTGTTGTTGTTGTTCTTGTTGAATTGTATGAGTTCTTTATATATTGGATTGGTCAAAAAGTTTGATGCTTTTTTTACATAAAATAAAACACACATTTTTCATTTTCACCAATAACTTTATTGATTTGGATATTTTGAATATGTCAATTATCTCCCTCTTAGGGAGATAAGATAAAGATTGTATTCAGTTAATCTCTCTATTTGATCACTCTCAACTTCAACTGTTCTACGTGACCGTGGAACATCATTCAGTGAGAAATCTCTTGCACAAACCTTCACGTTCCACTTTTAACATGTTTGATCAGTAAGGCACCTTCTCCATATACTGCACAAATTGTTGTGGTTTTTTTGTGTGTTTCAGTTGTGTTTTTACGTTTCTTGAAATAATAAAGCATAATATGCCAAAAATGTTGTATATTTTCTTCCATCTTCAATATTAAAATTGCTACACAAAAATTCACCAATTTTGGTTTTTTAAAAATGTGCACTGATATGACAGCTGTCACAATGCAACACAATTGTTTCAAATGAAGTTAATGACAATTAAGTTCTACTAGAGCCATCTTAAGGGAAAAAACAAACTTTTCAATCAACCCAATATTTGGTTAACCCTTTGTTGTTTGCAAATATCTTCTCCCATTTGGTTAGTTTCTTTTTCATTTTGCTGTCCGTTTCTTTTGCAGTACAGAACTTCTTCAGTTTGACCTAGTCCTGCTCATTAACTTTTGCTTTTACTTCCCTTGCCTCTAGTGTCAATACTATAAAATCCTAAGATCAAGGTCCATAGTTTAGTACACATTTTCTCCTATGTAATTGCTATTTAAGTCTTATTTTTAGATCTTTGATCCATTTTATGTTAATTGTTTACACAAGGACAAATAGAAGTCTCATTTTACTCTTTTTCATATGGCTTTCCAATTCTTCCAGCACCATTTATTGAAGAGGCTTTTTCTGTACAAATGTGTATATGTACATAAATTCAAGGGAAAGTAGATAGTGTGTCTAACACTTAATTTATTTGAATCTTTGTTCTAATCCAACTGTAAATTCTAAAGCACTCATATACATTGACATGAAAAATCTAAATCTTTTCTACAATGATATTGGGCAGTGACTTTAAGGTTAAGTGACTTTAAGACCAATAAGTGATTATATTGGTCTCAAATGCCAAATATAGTAACAATTTCTATACTAGTCACTATTTAAGTGTTCTACACATATTATTATCACTCATATTCAGGGCAATACTTTATGGAAGATATTAATATATCTGGATGAGAAAATTAAACAAAGAATTAAGTAACTTTCTTAACATATAACTAATTACAAGGCAGAGTCAGGCTTTAAACTGAGCATTCCAGCTCTAGAATATGCACTTTTGGTCATTACACTATTATAATTTTTATATAAATTATTATCACAAAAATAATATGATGAGCAATATGGTAGCTATTGTGCTGCTCAAAAAGTAATTCCAGCTTTATATTTTCCAAGAAACATCTCCTTTTCTGTCTCCTTTACATTTGGTCTTTCTATATTGTTTTGGTAAATCAGTTCTGTGTATTATTTTTGGGCTTAATATTTAATTGTCTGTGTCAGACTCTGACACAGAAAGGAAAATGTTCAAGATAGTGGATGCTATTAATTGTCTTAATTCCTTAGTAACTACAATGAATAGTTGCTATACATTTGTGAGGAAATATAGTTGAACAAAAATTAAAAATGTATTGCTTTAAGGCACACACATTTGGAATTGCTTATTAACGGTAGAATCAAAATACACTACATGTTTCTCATATGGATATACCGAATATGTGTAAATAAAATGTGATAATCAATGACTGTCAATCCTTCTAGAACTTTCATTAGAAATAAAAGATAACAATTTTCTCAAAAGATGAAAGTAATTTTATATTGATTCATAATTTTATGTGTCTCAGTATCTTTATGGGCCAGTGACTGACTTCTTGATTTCATCACCATTGTGGAAGTGAAAAATAAAATGTATAATAGCAAAAGTTTAAAATATAGAATAGGTAAATGGTTTATCAGAAGACTAGTTAACTTAAAGCACAAAATTTTTGTATTGTAATGATATAACTTAATCTGTCAACAAATATGTATTATTTTCCTAATATATGTTTGTTACTGATGAATTAGCAATTGCTACAGATTTAAAAAAATATTTTTAGAAAAGTAGCAGATATCCATAACTATTTTTTCAAATCATATTTTATAGATACATATTACATGTGATGCATCTAAGTTTGGGAAACAGTTTCTGGAACCAAGGAATTTATCACCAGTAACTCAGTATGTCACTGCATTTTGAAATCTTCTCTTACTACTGATGTTTAGTAATTTGTAAATGCAATATGTATGTTAATTTTAAAATGTTAGCTTGATATAAATTATTGAATAGATAAGTGTTTCCATAATGAAGTAAAAAATATGGATCCCCCCTCTCAGGAACTGTAATTCACAAATATCTACATTTTATCACTAAGTATAAATAATTAGAAATACTTCAACATATCTTTGGCTCTTAAAACACATTTCATATGTGAATCTGTTGAAAAATATTGTTGAAAACAATTTCTTCTTAACACAGTTTATGCAAAGTCATATTTCTCATTTTCTGTGTGTTCTTTCATCTAATAGTTTCTGTGAACAGATATAATTCAAGTCATGTCACTTATAAAATTTATCCAAATAAGACAAGTTTAGTTTTCTAAGGGAAAATTGTTGGCAAATAAACAGTGTATTAACACACTTTCCAATCAGTCCCACCAGGAAAGCAATTACAGTGTTTGCCGTGGAAATATGAACACCTCTCCGATTTGCCCACCGCTCTGTAACCATGCGGAAGCAAGAGCTTCTTGCATCACTAACAAAGCCATTTCCTTAAATCCTTTTATAGCACTTACTTTACACACAGTGAATATATTCTAGTTTTTACTTTTCTAGAGAGAAACATATGGTAACAAGAGTAAAACTGATGAAGGTGGAATTGATATAATTAAAAAGAAAAGAAGGTAGACTTGGACTAAGTTAGAGAAATGTGAGCATTGAATAACTCTTATTAATGAAAATTAAGATTTTTAAGTGTATTTATTATTAAATAATCATACCATGGAAAGAGAATTATTTGTGAAATATTTTGAATCAGCCTTTAAGAGTGATGAAATATGTTCCCAAACCCTTTTTGTAGAAAACTTTTATTTTGTTTTCTTTCCTTTTTTAATTTAAATAACATTTTATTGTATTTTTCCATGATCATTTATCTCCCCTGTATCCTCTTCCAACTCCACCCACCTAGTCCCCACCCCAGAGCTGTCAGCCTGCTCCCTAGTCTGTCTCTATTACATTGTTAGCTCAGTTTGTTCATTAGATTTCACATATGAGTGAAATCACAGGGTACTTGTTTTTTTCTGACTGGCCTGTTTCACTGAGCATAGTGTTTTCCAAACCATTCCATGCTGTTGCAAAGGGTAAAATTTTCTTCTTTTTTACAGCCAAGCAATACTCCATTGTGTAAGTGTACCACAAAGGTTTTATCCACTCATCTACTGATGGGCACCTGGGTTGCTTCCAGCACTTGGCTGTTGTAGATAACACTGCTGTGAACATCGGAGTTCATTATTTCTGTTGAATTGGTGTTTCAAGATTCTTACAGTATGTTCCCAGTAGTGGAACTCCTGGGTCAAAAGGTAGTTTCATTTTTAATTTTTTGAGGAAATTCCATACTGTTTTCCACAGTGATACACCAATTTGCATTGCAACCAACAGTGCATTAGGATTCCCTTTTCTCCACAACCTCACTCTTTCCTTTCTTAATAGTAAATAGAAAATATCATTTTTCTTATTATCTCTAGTCTTCTGATCAAATTATTTTGTACACAGTCATTCTAGGGAAGAAATGGCAGGAAATTGTGTTAAAAGGTAAAATGAGGCACATTAAATTTTTTTCCAGAGTCTCTTTGAACTTATACAGATTCAAATCTGTCAGTGTCAAAGCGTAGTTAGGAGTGCCTCACTGACAGGAGCAATGGGCAGGTTTTATAAAGACATTGAAGCAAAGCAAAGCAAATATTTGGTTATAGCTTAAGCAGTTGCCTTGTTTGGAAAAGTCTAGCTGGCTGTTTCCAACTGGTTGTTCTTAAGTTCTACTTTCTGAAATTTCAGGGCATTAACTCAGGTTTAGGTTTTGGTTTGCATATGTATACCTCCTTGTTTAATTACTTTAACAATTGGTACTTGAATTGTAAACAGAGGTGGTTTAGGGACAAATACAGGAGGAAAAAATCATTTCACTATCCATCCTCTTTCTCAAGCCTTGAAGAAATGTTATTTTTGAAAATTAGTATTGATCTGGCTGGTGTGGCTCAGTAGATGGAGCACCTACCTGTGAACCGAAGGGTCACTGGTTTGATTCCCAGTCAGGGCATATGCCTGGGTTGTGGGCCAGGTCCCCAGTACATGGCCTGCAAGAGGCAGCCACACATTGATGTTTCTCTCCCTCTTTCTCCTTCCCTTCCTTTCTTTCTAAAAATAAATAAATAAAATCTTAAAAAAAGAAAATTAATATTTATACAAGCACTGCATTCATCCACTTCATTTGGATTTTCACATCACTAAACTGAGAAAAAATATTGTGGGAGTACTTATATACCAAATAAAAATAAATAAAATTTTATTAGCAGAACAGCCAAAGCATGTTGCCTCCTGGCAGTTCTAGCATTTGGCAGGTAAATGGAAGGACTCACACTTTCTGCTCTAAAGGACCCAATTAAGGACATCCTGCGATCTTACAAGGCTTGTTTGCTAGAGTCAATCTGACACTGCTTCATCTGATATTCAAACAGCATCATCCACTGATTAAAATAATTGGCTTTAGTGTTCCTCAGACCTGGGTTTAGGAACCAATAATACCACTTCCCAAATACTTAAACTTAGATAAGCCACTTAACATCTTTAAATTTTAATTACCTCATCTACAAAATGTAGATAAGGTTGTACTCATCCTCCTGGAGGTTTAAAGAATAAAATATGATAAAGACTGAAAAATGTTTAGCTCAGAGTCTCACATAAAATACTGAAATAACTATTAACATCTCATGTCATAGATAATAACAGGATGACTCGTTTATTTACTTACAGAACTGATTTTGTTCCAGATGAACCTCCCTAGTACATGGTAGGGAAAGAGATACATGCATATTGGTTCACCAGAAATTACATAACAGTTTAGACCTCCGTGTTTAAGTCAGCTATGGCTCCTCAAGGAACAATCAATTGTCCATTTTCAGTGTCCCTGTCCTAGAGATATGCTGCCACTTAGCCACTGATGGCCAAGCTGTCAGATATACAGTAACTGGAAATGCTAGAGCTTCTATTATCTGCATCTTTTTTTTCCTGACTTCTATAATTTTTTTCTAATAAGAACTGAATCAGTTCAAGATAGTCACATCATATTTAGTCTACTTTTGTTATGCCCGTGGTAAATTCTTCATAATGTCTTGTCTAGTATTTGAGTGTTATCTAAATCATGAACCAGTTATTTTATCAAGCAATGTTTAATTGGATGTTTATTTGCACTACATTTGTTCTTAGTGAATCAATACATCAGACATAAAATTTTTTAACACATACAAAAAAAGAATCTAGGGATCTTAGCTATTCTGATTACTTGAAAGATATTCATCCTTGGATATTTCTGAAATAAAATTGTATGCCAAATAGCTTTTGGGTTATCTGAGATGAAAACCTGAAAACTTTATTTTGGAATGTGCTTGCAATGGATATAAATGGACATAAATGGACAAAAATATAGTCAATCCAAGGTTTGTGGATTAATTCAAATATTTAGTTATTTGCAAAACACTAGCAATAGTTTTTTTATTTTAAAACATACATCTTTTTAAATTAAATTTATTAAGATGGCATTGTTAATAGGGTCACATAGGTTTCAGGTACACATTTCTATGATGCATGATCTGGAACCAGACAAGGATGCCCACTCTTACCACTCTTAACACAGTTCAGGAAGTCCTACCCAGGGCAATCAGGCAAGAGAGAAAAATTAAAGGCATCAAAATTGGGAAAGAAGAAGTACAAGTGTTACTTTTTGCAGATAACATAATTCCATATGTACAGAACCCTAAAGACTCCACCAAAAAATATAGTAGAAAAAACAAATACAGTAAAATTGTAACATCCAAAATCAATGTATAAAAATCCACTGATTTCCTATATACTAACAATGAAATGTCAGAAAAAAAATGAAAATAACTGTTTTGTTTGCAATTATAACCAAAAGAATATAGTACCTAGGAATAAACTTAACAAAGGATATGAAGGACCTATATACTGAAAACTACAAAGAATTATTAAAAGAGTTTGAAAAAGACACAATGAAATGGAAAAATCTTCTGTGTCTTTCCATTTGGAAGAATCAACATAGTTAAAATGGCCACATTACCCAAAGTGATATATATATTTAATGTAATCCCCGTCAAAATCCCGAAGTCATTTTTTTAAGAAATAGAACAAAAAAGTGTCAGATTTGTATAGAACCACAAAAGACCCCAAATAGCCAAAGCAATTCTGAAGAAAAAAATGAAGCCGGAAGTATCATACTACCCAACTTCAAATTATACTACATAGGTCTTTTATATATTAACAGGTTATTTTAAATTCACAAAAATTTTAGACCAGGACTTGAGCAGCAACCTAATTTAATCCACTCATTTTGTATTACAATAGATAAACTGAAGAGATTTATGAGAGATGTCCAAGGTCATACAACCAGTTTGTGTCACAAAGCCTGAAGTGTAATCTCTATCACCTGGCCCCCAATTTCATGCTTTCCCATTATGCATTATTTAAATAGAGAGGACAGAGATGGATCCTCTGGATGTTTCAGAAAGGCCATGATTCCATGAATTTTGTGGTTCTCAAGTCATTAATCTCACTCACTGCCAAACTTTCCAGGAAAGGTGGTATTATAGGAGCAGCATTTACACTAGGAAGTGTCAACTGTAACCACAATTGCTTTTCAGAAGAAATAGAAATAGAGAGTACTCCCTATATTATGCAGCCATTATCTGAGATTATTCAATATAATGGCAATGTAACCAGAACATTTCATGGGTTACCAGAAATACTGGAGTTCTAAGTAAATTAAATTTTCTGTTAATCACGTTATTCATCATCTTTTCCCCTTGAGATATTTACCTGAAAGAGTCAAAGCTGTCAGTATAAGAGAAGCATTATCTAATTAGAATGTGATTACTCAGATTAGCAGATACTATAACAGTTTTTCCTTTGTCCACTTGCTGTGAGCTAAAAAGCATCCACTTTTTATATCCATTATTTTAGAAAGTAAAAATTCAAGTATTTGGGTGTTTTTTGATGCAAAATATTTCCTTATTCTTTCTGAAGAGCTATTTTGGGTTTATACATATGGCTTTTTAGAGAATATATATTGGAAATTTTCATTTTTAATTAATTTAATAGTTAGAATTTTTCATCAGCCAAATAATCTGATTCTAATCCCCACTGTGCAATACAATGCTGCACTAATTTAAATATATTATACTTCTCAAAATACCATTAATTTAAAAATTAGTTCTTTCCTGTCCTGTAGTGTTTATAGAGAAAGAGTCTAATACTAGCATACTCATATCCCAGAATCTTTGTATCCGCCAGCCCTTCTGGGTAGAATACATGCATAGATATATACAGGATGTATATATACATATTATATACATGTATGATTTGCTTTTTTCTATAACTTCTAGTCTCCTTACTACTTTTATCAACTTATCCTTAAGAAATATTCCCTGATATCAAGGCTGCAAAGAGAACAGCAGAACTAAATTAAAACTAATGAACAGTGGAGTGGGCAAACTGGATATAAAATGGTTATAGGAAAAAGAGAAGTGTACCGAGTTGAGCAAAAGAAAAAAAAGAGGGAGGTTGCAACTCCAAAATAATCAAAGGTTATTAGAAGCTTAGAAAGAGCTCACCCAAGATCTCACATCATTCACTTGCACAATTTAGGAGAGACAGTTTTCGATCCTTTTTCATATTTTTATTAATAAGAGATCTAGTTCAAAATTTTTATTTCTAATGTTTATCAACCTGCATTATAAGAAAATAGGTCATTATGAACTTAACACATGGATTTACAGATTTTTCTTCTTTTTCATGGCTTTTGATAAAACCTAATCATGTTATTTATATGATAACAGATAACTTAAACGTATCTTCTCTAACTTGCCTAGAGAAAACTCTATTAATCCTTATTTATCTCAAACCATTAAAAAGCAGCATCTTTGTGGAAGACACTCTTCAGTAGTTATAACTAAGCAAATTTTATTACAACTCATGAGATCCAACTGTGTTTTTATTCCAAAGTATTAAAATGTTAAGCCTTCCAATAAAACAAATATTTGTATAAGCTTATTTGATGTCTGGAAATAATTGAAGAACTTTATCTGGGTTCACTTATTCATTGCTTTAGTTGAAAATGTTTACTGAATGTCTATTATACACAGAACACTGTGGGAAAAATATGGGAGTTGCAATTGTAAATAAAACATGTTTCTTTGTATAATAAACTAACAAATTAAGAAAATAATTGTACTATGTACTCAGAGAGGAGCTAGAGGTGAGCATAGCAAGAAAAGCAAACCTTCCTGAGCTAACCAGAGAGCGTTCAGATTACAGTGGAAGATTATAAAGAATTTCATAATATGAAAGCAAAGGTCTCAGGTATATTAGAAAAAAAGGTATAAGGCTAAATATATTGACTGGGGTGATTTAAGTTTATATAAAAAATGACAGGGGACAGAGGTTATAAGAAAAATAGTAGTCTGTTTGATTTTTACAAAAAACATTAAAGAGTCTCCACTGACTATCATTAGTCTAATTGTGATTTTTTTAAATTAAAATTTAGTAGATTAATTTCAGTATCAAAAATGAGAGTTTTTCACTTCCTGATAAATTTAAATCATTATCACTGAACATTTTCTTTGCCCAGTTCTGAATAGTTGATCTGCCTAGAAATCCTCTGAGATACAACTGAAGTTTCTCAATCTATTCTTCATATCTTTCAACTTCCAATACTCGTCATCACTTTATTTCTCTCTATGTTCTGTGGTACATCTTTATTTGTACATTCTAGTAATTAATCTTCTCTTCAAAACTGACTACTAATTTACAATTTATTTCATATATTGATTTTTTTAGACATTTTGTTTTCACTTCCAAGATTAGTAGGAAAAAGAATTTGTGTGTTTCATCTCTACTGGTTTGACTAGAACCTCTCATTAACTTTTAAAATAAATTGCAACTTTGCTCCAGAGAGCTGCTATCCCCAGTTAGTCCCAGTGCTGTAGGAGTCCCTGGGCTTGTCAGGTCATTATGAACCTTTCCCCTGTCTTCTGGTCTGTCACCAAGCATCTTCCACACTGGATTCCTTCATTCATTCATGAGCTATGCTCATCATTTTAATTTATGACAGTGTAATAGTCATTATACCTATGCGTGTCTAAGTTTATGTAGAAAATTCAATTAGAAAGAAAAAATACACACATTTTAACAGAGACTTCTTGTTCTCCAAAAATATTAAATAATTACATGGTAGCCACTGAACTTGCAAGCAGAGTTTAAAGAAAATGACATGCCATAAAACTTGCTGTAGTGCAGTCACATGCAGTGACTCATACTGTTGTGCCTTTTAACCTATGCTGTTAAAAACAATCCCTTAGAAGTTCATTGCAACCTTAAATGATGTTGATTTTCTTCAGAGTATTCTGTCGCTTGACAGGAGCTATAAGAAGGCCACACTGTAAATGATACATCTTGGTCACTAATGTCCTTTTTTTGCTGGCGCTCAGATGGTTCTTGTCAAGCTCTTAAACCAGTTAATTTGTTCTTACTCCCTTAAAGTATAATCAAAATGTTAAACAGGGAGCTAGCAAAGTCCCAGAATTGTTTTTCTGTAGATAGGTCATGTCTTGAAAAAAAGCCACAAAAACCGTAGAAACATTTTTTTTACTAGCTTGGGAATACAGTGCACATACATGCACATACATGTATACATAAACACACATATAAAAGTTAAGAAGTTCTAAATTCATAACACTTTTTTGGTAAGAAATTTTTTGCTTGCTTGTTTTTACTTACATAATTTAAACTAATATAAGTACACCATAAGATGTGTTCCTATTTTTCTTTCTGAAAATTAAGATATAAACCCCAAAAGGTGGGGTATGTTAAATTCCTCTCTAGCCCATGCAAAGCATTTAAAACATGATGATGTATATTTTAATGTTAGGTTAATCATCTGTCCTTATTCTTTGTGTATATTGAACTAATTATTGATAGACTTTAACATTGATGCCCAGAAACTTTAACAAGCAAAATGGTCAGAAATAAAAATAACTAATTTTTAAATAAATGATTATTTTAAAATTCCTTACCAGAAAAAACCCTTAATTTCTATTTGGGCAGCACACGTCTTTGAGCAACCTTTTTATAATATGCAAGGTGATAATTTATGTTATTCAACACGGCAAGCTTTCATAATGTCTTTAGCCCTAAGAATGTAAAATCTTTGACAGCACTAATACTCTCATTTATTTTACGTACCCAGAGGAAGATTAGGTAGAGTTAGTGCAAAAGAAATGCTATTTGATGAATTGAGCAAGAGAAATAAGTTCCCAGTTTACTCCATTATTCAAATGTAGTTAAGGTATTTCTTGCTAATGTGATATTTTATGAAAAAGGTAAAAGATCATGTGTCTGTATCATTCTAAGAAGGAATTTAAAGAGCATAATAAAATTAGTCACCACTGAACAGGCACAGCTGAGTTTTTCAGAATGAACAATAAATTCATAGTAAGCTTACACACATTTAAAAAGAACATGCCACAAAGCTGCATGTCAGGGGAGTATAAAAAGGTAATAAGGAACTTCAGATATTTTCTAATCCTGTTTCAAGCACAGGGAAGATCTGTGTTTAATTTGAACTGGCACATAAACTGAGCATTGCTGAGGGGTCAAATTACACTTCATTGAAGTCAGAAGGAGTGATGGATAATAACAATGATTTAACTTTACATTTATACAGCGGTAAATGTCATTTAATCTTCCTTTGTATCCACAGCTCTAGAACAGATTGCAAAGATTTAGATTTCACAATATTAAAATTATGATCCAGGCTTATCTTGCACCTACCTACACTATGCAGTGAACATGCTGCTTTTCACGTGATGTCCCTTTTTCTCAGAAATGCCAGGAATTGTCCATTCTCAGATTAGTGCAGGACTTAACAAACAAATGTATGGCTATAGATATTTAATATCATCTTTGCAACTAAATATCATTTCTCAATATAAGCAGTGGTTTTCAGATTGAAAGAGATATATTTGCAATTGATTTTATACTGATAGAACACCAAAGCAAAGACCATTAAAAATATCACATCAAATGTATTCCCCCATAGGCCAAAAGTATATAATAAAAATACAATATTTTAAGGTCTTTCTCTGAAACTAAAGATATAACAGTAACTACACTAATGCCTCTTCGCTTCTGCCCACTGTCAATATTCAGGCAGTGTTTGCATAGTTGCTTCTCTGGACGCTGCGTGAAAAAGTACAGAAAGGAAAAGGATGGGAATCAGAAGAAGGTAGTTATTCCGAATGGTACTCTCCAGGTTTAAGAATTTATGACTCCAGTAATTTTACTTTGCTAATAAGTAGAAAATCATTCCACATTCTTCACTATGGATAACATTTATATCATATCACAAATAAAATATTTATTTTCGCTTTCACTAGATTTTTATTTAAAGCATTTAGATATAATTTTACTACACAAATTCTAAGCCTTTGTGAAATGATTGTCAATGTTGTCATTATGAATAACCGTATTATCTCTTTGGTTGTATATTTATTAAATTATTTTCTTCTCCAATTTCCAAGATAATCTATGATCTGAAAATGCTGTTTAAGACAGATTTTTTAAAACAAAAAACATCTCTGAGAGAGTAAAAGGAGAACCTTCTGTGACAAAATATCAGTGGCTATTTCAAATGTTATTGCATTGGGTGCTATGATTTTTGGGGAAAATAAGTGTGTAAAGAAATGTGTTAAGTGATACGATTTCTTTATTTCAGAGAAACCAAATCATGCAAACTTCTTCTTGGAAGTGGGGAAAGTCATAGAGAGGAGGGCCTTTCAGGTCACCAAGGAAAGTTGTGGCTAAAAATAATGATAGCTGCCTAATGAGTCTCTTCATATATCTGCCAAAACAAAACACAACTATTAGCACCATTAAAATGTACAAAAACTCCACATCCTTAACACAACTAGAAACCATAGAATAACTAAAACTATAAATGAAATGCGTACATTAAAACAAACATCAAAACCCAGTATGTTTCTTTTTATGATCTTGCACAAACTTTTACCTTTGGCATTCCAGAAACTCCATTTCTCACCAGAGACATCAGGAATTTTGGAGTCACGGGTAAAAAGATAGAACCACAATATTTAGGGAAGCCTCTGTGTCCCTACCGTTAACATGGTCTTGACCTTGCTTTAACTTTGCTGTGCCTTCTTCAGTGTGGAGAACCAAGCAACTTTCATTGGGATGACTGAGCCTTCATTTCTGCATTTTAGCTGTAGACTCACCATTTATTTCTAGTTATGACTTTCTTGAGGAAATCTGGTTCATTGGTAGTGGTTTGAATCAAGTCATTTGCAACTGCAGCACAATGTTCCCTCTGCTCTGGTAACAGAATCCACAAAACAAATTTTGCCACGACATGTTTCATGCCAAGATCCTGCATCAAAATCTCAGACACAGTAGTTTTTGGAATCCCAGATCACCTTGTAGTTCTCACACTCTCTGTTACCAGTCTTTGTTGATTGCAGCCTGTATATGCTCCACATTCTCAGGTAGTCTGTTTTTGCAGGCCTTTCAGAATGTGGATCACTTTCAACAGATTCTCAATCATCTTTGAAGCATTTTTGCTATACTTCTATTTGTGCTGCACTCATTACATCATCCCTGAAAGCCTTTTGAATTATCTGAATAGTTTCTGCAGAGTAATGGTCAAGCTTAATGCAAAATTTGATGAAGATTTATTGCTCCACTTGCCCAGTCATTTTGAATGCTACAGCCACACCATACATGTGCTCACTCAACGCCATCTGCTGCCCTAACTGAAGAGTACAGTGCAGTAGTCATTGTTCACACATGTGCATTCCAGTTCACTCTCCTTGGCTGTCAGGTTACATCAACATTGCCCAAAACATTCTCCATTATATTAACAATAGCTAACCTTTTTCCAGACAGTCCTCATATGTAAAAATAGGAGCCACCACTGGCACAGCAGCTAGAGAGGTACCAGTTGCACACAGGAACGGGGTGAAGTGACTGGAAACAGGGTGAGTGCCAACCAAGTCTTCAGCAGCGAGGCAGTGGTATTGTCCCCTCTTCAACCCCTCCCCTACATACAGAACCACAAAATGGTGAAGCAGGCTGCCCTATCCAGACGAATGCCTAAGGCTCCACCCCAAGCAACTTAACAGGTTTGCTAATGTAGGGAGTCAAAACAGCTCTACCTAATACATAGAAACAAACACAGGGAGGTTGCCAAATCAAGAAGACAAAGAAACATGTCCCAAATGAAAGACCAGAACAAAACTCCAGAAAAAGAACTAAGCGAAATGGAGATAGCCAACCTAACAGATGTGCAGGTCAAAGCACTGGTGATAAAGGATGCTCAGAGAACTGACTGAGTACCAAAGCCTAAGGGAAGAAATGAAGGTTGTGCTAAATGAAATAAAGAAAAATTCCCAGGGAACCAACAGTGAAGGAAGGAAGATAGGGTTCAAATCGATGATTTAACATAGGAAAGCAATAAACAATCAACCAGAACAGAATGAAGAAACAAGAATTCAAAAACAAACAAATAAGCAAACAAACAAACAAAAAACAACAAGAGAATAAGAAGACTCTGGGCCATCTCCAAAAGTGCCAACATCTGAATCATAGAGATACCAGAAGGAGAGAAGGAAGGTTATTGAAAACTTATTTGAAAAAATAGTAAATGAAAAGTTCCCTAATTTGACAAAGGAAATAGATATACAAGTCCAGGAAGCACAGAGTCCCAAGCAAATTGGACCCAAAGAAGACCACAAAAACACACATCATAATTAAAATGTCAAAGTCTGAAGAGAAAGAGAGAACCTTAAGCAGCAAGAGGAAAGGAGACAGTTACCTGCAAAAGAGTTCCCATAAGACGGTTAGTTGATTTCTCAAAAGGAACTTTGCAGGCTACAAGGGACTGACAAGAAGTATCCAAACTGATGAAAAGCAAGGACCTACAACCAAGATCACTCTATCCAGCAAAGCTATCATTTTAAATTGAAAGGCAGATAAAGTGCTTCCCAGACAAGGCAAAGCTAATGGAGTTCATCATCACCAAGCCCATATTATATGAAATGTTGAAAAGACTTATTTCAGAAAAACAAGAAGATCAAAACTATGAACAGTAAAATCACAACAAACTCATAATTATCAACAACTAAATCTAAAAAAACAAAAAAAACAAACTAAGCAAACATCTAGAACAAAGAACAGAACCATAGATATGTAGATCATTTGGAGGGTTATCAGCAGGCATGGGGAAAGGGGAAAAAGGGAAAAAGGTACAGGGATTAAGAAGCATAATTAGAATGCACAAAATAGACAAAGAAATGTTAAGAATAATATAGAAAATGGAGAAACCAAAGAACTTATATATACATGACTTATGGATATGAACTAAAGGGGGGTTACTGGATGGAAGGAGTGTACCAGATGGAAGAGGGCGAAGGGAAAAAAATGGGACAACTATAATAGCACAATTGGTGTCTTTTTAAAAAATATATTTTATTGATTATGCTATTACAATTGTCCCATTTCTCCCCATCATTCCCCTCCACCCTGCACACCCCCTCACACCCACATTCCCCCACTTTAGTTCATGTCCATGTGTCATAAGTTCTTTAGCTTCTACATTTCCCACACTATTCTTGCCCTCCCCCTGTCTATTTATTTTCTACGTACCGTATATGCTACTTATTCTCTGTACCTTTTCCCCCTCTTCCTCCTCCCACTCCCCTGTTGCTAACACTCCATGTGATTTCCATTTCTGTGGTTCTGTTCCTGTTCTACTTGTTTGCTTTTGTTTTAGGTGTGGTTGTTAATATCTGAGTTTGTTGTCTTTTTACTGTCATATTTTTATCTTCTTTTTCTTAGATAAGTCCCTTTAACATTTCATGTAATAAGGGATTGGCGATAATGAACTCCTTGAACTTGACCTTATCTGAGAAGCACTTTATCTTCCCTTCCATTCTAAATGACAGCTTTGCTGGATAGACCAATCTTGGATGTAGGTCCTTGACTTTCATGATTTGGAATACTTCTTCCCAGCCCCTTCGTGCCTGGAAGGTCTCTTAGAAATCAGCTGACAGTCTGATGGGAACTCCTTTGTAGGTGACTGTGCCCTTATCCCTTGCTGCTTCTAGAATTCTCTCCTTCATTTTAATCTTGGCTAATGTCATTATGATGTGCCTTGATGTGTTCCTCCTTGGGTCCAACTTCTTTGGGACTCTCTGAGCTTCCTGGACTTCCTGGTAGTCTATTTCTTTTGCCAGATTGGGGAAGTTTTCCTTTATTATTTGTTCAAATAAGTTTTCCACTTATTGCTCTTCCTCTTCTCATTCTGGTACCCCTATAATTTGGATGTTGGGATGTTTAAAGATGTCCTGGAGGTTCCTAAGCCTCTCCTCATTTGTTTGAATTCTTGTTTCTTCCTTCTTTTCTGATTGGTTGTTTCTTTCTTCCTTCTGCTCCACTCCATTGATTTAAATCCCAGTTTTCCTCCCATCACTCTTGGTTCCCTGTGTATTTTCCTTAATTTTACTTATTGTAGCCTTCATTTGTTCATCTAATTTGTGAGCAAAATCAACCAATTCTGTGAGCATCCTGATCACTAGGGCTTTGAACTGTTCATCTGATAGGTTGGCTATCTCTTGGTCACTTAGATGAATTGGCTCTGGGGCTTTGATTTGTTCTCCAGTTTGAGCCATTTTTGGCTTTTTTTTTTTTTTTGGTCTGGTCGTGGCTGTTACATAGCGAGGGGCAGAGAGAGCCTTAGGTGTTCCCTAAGGCAGGGCAGCCCTGTTGCTGGGTTGTGATGCTGTATGTGGGAGCGGAGTCCAAGAGGGAACAATGGTGCTTGCTCCTCTCTCTGTCAGTTTCCAGTCCCTTCTGCCGATTCCCCTTCACCTGGATTATCTGCACATGAATGTGAGACCACCTTGTCAGCCAGCTGCCTTGCATGGCCTCACCGGGCCTACACCATTGCCACCCTGTGCCCGGGGTTTGCTAGCCACTGCCTGTTTGCCTGGGGTCCGCTAGCCACGACCTGTGTGCCTGGGATTTGCCAGCCGCTGCTGCCTGCGCTCCTAGGTCTACCAACCTCCACTTTTTCCTGCCACGACTCTGCCCCTCTTACCAGTCTGGATGAATGGCTATTGGACTTTCGTACAGTTCAATTTTCTATTAGTTCTGGTTGTTTTCTTGTTTCTAAATCTTTGTTGTCCTTAATTTTGGTTGTGTGAGGAGGCACAATGTGTCCACCTACACCTCCATCTTGACCGGAAATTCTATAATAGCACAATTGATAAAATATATTTAAATAAAAAATAAATGTGTTTGTATCTCTCAGATACAAATTAGAAAGGCAAATTAAGAAAACAATCCTACTCATTGTTACAAAAAGAATAGAATACCTAAGAATAAAGCTAACCAAAGATATGAAAGACCTGTACTCAGAAAATTTTAAGACACTGAAGATAAAAACTGAAGAAGATACAAATAAGTGCAAGCACATACCATGTTCATTCATGGATAGGAAGAATTATGTTATTAAAATGCACATAGTACCCAAAGCAATCTATAGATTCAACACTATTCTTATCAAGATTCCAATGATGTATTTCACAGAACTAGAACAAATATTTCAAAAATTTATATGGAACCAGAGAAGGACCCATATAGCAACAGCAATCTTGAGAAAGAAGAACAAAGTTGGAGAAATCACACTACCTATGATCAAACTATACTATATGGCCAGCCTAAACAAAACAGACTGGTATTGGCATAAAAACAGATACATAGACAATGGAACAGAATAGAAAGTCCAGAAATAAACACACACTCTTATAGTTAATATTTGACAGAGGAAGAAAGCACATACAATGGGCTAAAGAGAGTTTATTCAATAAGTGATGTCAGTAAATTTGGACAGATACATGCAGAAAAATAAAACTAGACTATATACAGCAATAAATTCTAAATAGATTGAAGACTTAAATTTTAGATCCAAAACCATAAAAATCATAGAAGAAAACATAGTCAGTAAAATTTCAGATATTGTTCATAGCAATATTTTATTGGATACATCTCCCCAGAAAAAAAAAATAAGTGAATGGGACATCAAACAAAAAGGTGTTTGCACAGCAAAGGAGACCATCAACAAAATAAAAAGACAACTCACTGAGTATGAGAATATATTCACTCATATATCTAATAAGGGGTTAGTAGCCAAAAATTCATAAAGAACTTACAAAACTTAACATCAAAAAACATCCAATTAAAAAACAGGCAAAGACCTGAATAGGTACCCTTCCAAAGAGGACATACAAATGGCCAATAGACATATGAAAAGATGCTCAATGTCACAAACCATCAGAAAAATGCAAATGAAAACCACAATAAGATATCACTCACACCTGTCAGAATGGCTATCATCAACAAAGCAACAAACGACAAGTATTAGTTTGAATATGGAAAAAGGGGAACACTTTTGAACTGTTGGTGGGAATGCATACTGGTACAACCACTGTGGAAAGCAGTATGGAAATACCTTTAAAAAATTAAAGGTAGATCTGCCTTTTGACCCAGCTATCCCACTTCTGGGACTATATGCAAAGGAACTCAAAACATTAATTCAAAAGAACATAGCACCCTTATGTTCATTGCAGAGTTATCTACAATGGCCAAGATATGGAAGTACCCCTCATGTCCATCAGTTCATGAGTGGATTAAACAATTATTGAACATTTACACAATGGAATACTACTAGGCCATAAAAAAGAAAATTTTACTTTGAGACAGCATGGATGGACCTGGAGAGCATTATGCTAAGTGAAATAAGTCAATCAGCAAAGGACAAATACCATATGATCTCACTCATATGTGGAATCTAATGAACAAACTGAACTAACGAGCACAAAGCTGACTCCTAGATAGAGAGCAGGATGACAGCTATTGGAAGCAGTAAGTTAGGGGATGGAGGGATTACACAAAAAGGAAAAAAGACTCACGGACATGGACAATGGTGTGGCAGTTTCAGGGGGAGGGAGTATAAGTGAGGTAAATGAGAACAGGAAAAATATAATAAAAAATAAAAGAAAACAGAGTAATGGAACAGAATAGAGCCCAGAAATAAACTCAAGCATATATGGTTAATAATTTTTAACAAAGGCTTTATGAGTATATAATATGGAAAGGATAAATAAATAGTGTAGGGAAATCGGATATTCACACCAAAAGGTGGATTTATACCATTACATCATACGCAAAATCAACTCAAAATGGATTAAAGAAGTAAATGTAAGGCCTGAAAATATAAAACTTGTAGAAGAAAACATAGGAAAAAAATGTCAAGGACATTGGCCTTGGCAATGATGTTTTGAATAAAACATCAAAATCGTAGGCAACAAAAGCAAAAATAAATAAATAAACTTGAATCATCCCCAAACTTCTGCATAACAAAGAAACAATCAACAAAATGAAAAGACAAATAATGGACTGAATATACATTTTTCCAAAGGAATATAGGGATGTCAAATAAATACATGAAAATGTGTTCAACATAATTAGCCATTAGGGAAATGTAAATTAATATCATGACTAGATAACTCTATACCTGTTAGAATCATCAAATTTTTAAAAAATAACATAATGAAAATATTTAATTCTGGCAAGAATTCAAAGCAACTGGAACTCTCATACATCACTGCTGGTTAATGCAAAATGGTTCAAGCACTCTAGAAAATGATTTGACAATTTCTTATAAAATTAAGCATACAATTAACAAATGACTGAGCAAGCCCACTCCTGGGTATTTACAATTAAAAAATTACATGCACAGTAAAATCTGAACACAAGTGTTTTATAGCAGCTTTATTTGTAATAGCTAAAAGATATAAGTAATTTAAATGTCCTTATAGGTGAATGGATAAATATGTGAATAGTGGCGCATTTATACAATGGAATACTACTCAGAAGTAAAGAGGAAAATTATTAACAGAAATGATAACATGGAACAGTGTCAAAGACATGCTGAATGATTACATGTCACAGAAATTACAAACAAAGGGGACCCCCCTCAAAAAAACCCAGAAGTATCTTCTGGAGGGTGGGTCCCTTGTGGTACAGGCTTCTCCCACAACGTGAGTGGTCTAGGAACCCATCTACATCAGTGCACCACTTGACATTGTTGTGAGAGGTGGTGTTTGGTTTCAATGAATTTTCTTAGATTTTCAATGTGTCTGCTCATTTTATGATGGGTGATTTATGAGCACACCTGCCCACACCACAATGAGTTTTCAGAAGTTTTTGACCAAAAAACAGCATGATGCCTCTGCCCTACCCTCCCTATGTACCTGTTCTTTGCCCCGAATGACTATATTTTGTTTCCCTAGATGAAAAAGTTTCTCAAAGGGAAATGTTTTGCCAGTGCAGCAGAGGTGAAACCAAAATGGCAGAAGCACTAAAAGGCATCAAAATCAACAAGTTCAAAAACTGTTTTGAGCAGTAGAAAAAACATCTTGATGGGTGTATTGCATCAAATGGGGAGTACTTTGAAGGTGACTGAAGTTTAAACATGTGAGAGTGAATACACAAAATTTTATAAATAAATTCCAGGTATTTTTGTGTTGCCCCTCATACTGTGTGATTCTATTTATTTAACATTCTCAAAAAGACAAACTGCAGGGACAGAAAGCAGGTCAGTGGCTATGAAGGTGCAGGTGGGGGCGATGTCATGGTGCTAAAGGGCTAGCCTGAGGGGGTGTTTCGGAGTTATGGAGCCCTCTGCACCTTCATTGTGTGGGTGATTACCCAAACACATGCATGTGTCAGGACTGTTAGAACTGTGTAACAGGAGAAAAACATCAATTTTACTTACATTAATTACAAAAAAATAAAAACATTAAAAGCTAAGAAACAATATCACAAAAGTCAGAGCAGTTATTACTTCTGGGAAAGTATGGAAATATGATCACCAGGGAGCCCACAGGGGCTCCACTGAGTTCCTTAACCTGGGTGTTTGGCATGTTTTAAATATGTATATTTACTTTATTTTAGATAATAATTTGGAGGGAACTAGTAAGACTGAAGATGCATAAATTTTATACCTCAATCATTTTGTACATCCTTTTAAGTCAATTTTGGTACATGTCCCTGAGGAATCCTCATATGTATGTTTTATTTCAGCCTTTTTAGTGATGAAAATATTTAGATATGACCTGTCTACAAGAGGGAAGCTTATTTATAAAGGGTTATTTTTGTGATAAAATGGTGTACTATCATTGAATATGTATAAGCATGTTTTATATATCAATGTAGATATGTATCAAAACGTAAGGTAACTGAACTTGGGTCTGGCTGCCTGCCAGTAGGGAAGCCAATACTTGAGAACAGGTGCTGAGGTAAAGGAAAGTGGTTTATTCAGATGCCAGTCACCAGGAAGATCAGGGACTCATGTCACAAAGCACATCTTCTGGCAAGATGGGGCACTTATGTCTCAAAGCTCATCTCCACCTCTCAGTGGAGGCAGAGGTTTTTATAAGGAGGGGGAGGGGAACAGAACAAATAACTCAATGGATGGGTTGAAAAGTTCTCTACATGCAGATGAGCACAATCCATTCCAATAAGGCAAGTGATGGTCCAGTGTTCATCATCCTGCTCTAGCCACCTTGGCTTCGCCTCATCCTGGCCCCACAGCTGGAGGTCAGCGAATCTCCTGGAGCTGGGATGCCTGAAGGTCAGAGGCTGTATCTTTTGAGGTTGATTCCTAAGGTTCTTATACAAATGTGCTGTTCATCTATAAGCTACATATTAGAGTCAGCATTTACAGAAAGAGTGTCTAAAGAATGATAGAGTGGGTTATAATTTTTCATCATTATAATTTTTCACTATTATGCTAATACAAACAATAAAAATAGCTTGTAGGATGATACATAGCATTTTTATTGTTTATTACCCAAATAATAAGCTATCATATAAAACATGCAAAAATCATATCAAATATATATTGTGCTTATCTCTTGGAGATAAAGAAGAATAAAGGGAATAGAATAGAGGAAATTATAACTTCCTCAGTAATGCTTTATGTAAAAGAAGAAAATAGCAATAGAATAAAACAATATTTGATAAAGTTAGCTGCCGGTATAAAAAGATATTTATTACAATATTGCTCTCTACATCTTTGAACTATTTCAAACTTATGGGCATGCTGATTATATTTCTGTCAATATATTTCTCTGTTTTTATAATTTTTAATCATTTTCATTGTTATTCTATTACAGTTGTCCCAAATTTCCCCCCTTTTCCATCCTTTGCCCATTCCCCTGTCCCCAACTCCCACAGTCTGTTCCCACACTGTTTTCTATGTCTGTGGGTCATTCATACATGTTCTTCGACTAGTCCCTTTCCAGCATTATGCCCCTCCCCAGCCTCTGTCAGTCTGTTCTGTTTCCATGACAGTGGTTCTATTTTGTTCGTTAGTTTATTTTGTTCATGAGATTCCTCTTATAGGTGAGATCATATAGTATTTGTCTTTCACTGGCTTATTTTACTTAGCATAATATTCTCCAGTTCCATCCATGCTATTGCAAAAGGTAGGAGTTCCTTCTTTCTTTCTGCTGCGTGGTACTCTATCGTGTAAATGTACCACAGTTTTTTGATCCACTCATTTACTGATGGGCACTTAGGCTGTTTCTAGCACTTGGCTATGTTATATAGCACTGTTATGAACATCGGAGTGCGTAGGTTCTTTTGAATTGGTGAGTCATGATACTTAGGGTATATTCCCAGCAGCAGAATTTCCAGGGCAAGAGGTAGCTCCATTTTTAGTTTTTTGAGGAAATTCCATACTATTTTCCTCCATGGTTGCACCAGTCTGCATTCCCACCAACAATGCAATAGGGTTCCATTTTCTCCACATCTTTGCCAGCACTTCTTGTTTGTTGATTTATTAATGATGGCCATTTTGACAGGTGTGAGTTTCTTAAATGTGGATTGCTTCAGTGATTTGTGTTACTTCCTGACTCCTGTGTCATTTGTAATCTCTTCACCTGATTGTGGGGTTAAAATGATTTCTTAAGCCTCTGGCAACTGATGGCCTCTGTAAATACTTGGCTACTTGGACCTTGACCCCTTTTCATGTACTTTCAACACATTATGTTTACCATCACTGCTCTTGTCCTGTTAGGCCTGTGACCTGCCATTCCAGGTCACCCAGACTCAGAATGAACCACTTTTTCTTTGGGGATGATTTCCTGAATGTTACTTCTCTACCCTCTAGAAGTTCCTGACAGAGAGACTGGGAATGCCAATACTAGGGCAGGTTAAGAAACTAAATAGTCTCAGCTTTGGTTGCTCTAAATGTTTTCCTATAAATTGGAAAGAAATCTCCATCTCCGGTTGGAGGAAGTTGGAGTGGTTTCCTGCAGTTGTGCAAGTGAGGCTGCTCCTGCCAAACACTGGAAGTCCTACAGCCCAGCTTCCTCCTCCCCATTCATCAAATTATTATTTTCTCCCAGCTCTCCGGGAAATCGTAAAATGATCTGCAACAAGGGATCTTTCTAAAATCATCTCTGAAAAAGAAGGTAAATTTGTTCTCTATGGAAAGGAGTTTGAACCTTTACTAAACAAACTACTAGGATTCTGTTGAAATATCCATATCTGCATCATATCTCTTTTTAACGTTTCTACAAAACAAGAAATATATAAAATCTCCACCTCTGAAGCACTTATGGAAAATTAAATGGTTTCTTAAACAAAATGAGTCAGACTTTGGCTTATAGGTCTGCAATGATCTATTTTTAAAATTACTCCTCACTTTGTACAAAGTAGGTATGTTTAATGAGTTCAATATGCAGTTCACTTAACAAGTTCAGTGTTATTAAAACAACTAAGTAATAGATTCTAAGATTAAGTTAATAGAGTATCCATGTATGTTGGTAAAATGAGAATCTACTCACTTATGCCAGAAACACTTATGAAAATGTGTTTGAAAGATATTTCTGAGTTTGGGTGAAGTTAATTAGCACCTAAGTACCACTTAAGGAAATATTTCCTTACAAGAGGCTACTTCTGTATGACAGCTTTAAGAAATTTATAATACAGAAAGATTCAGATGGTGCCTGTCTGTAGCTCATTTAATCCAAAAAGAGAGAGAGAGAGAGCTTCACTCCCTTTCCAAAGATGGGCTGCCTGTTAGAAAACACTCTTTTTGAAGCTCCTCTGATAAAGACTAGTTTGTCTCTTGCATATTTTAAAATAAACCATGCAAATGTTAATGATTTACCTTATAAAAGATAAACTGTGTACCCTGTAAAATATAAAATATGGTGGGGAAGGGAAGATGTCCTTCGTGTTTGCCAAGTACTTATTCCTTTAGTGTTTATTGTATAGTCTTTTTATGTAGCTCATGCGAGCATGTGTGCTCACATGTGGAAAGCTTCATGTGACCACATCGCTGTACTGAGCGAAGGAAATGTGAATCTTGAGATGAAGAATTTTGTGTCACACAGTACTTAACATGCTAAGTACATAAAGGGCCTTTAATGAGATTTAAGGAAAACTCTTGTTTTCTGAAAGAAGCTGTTTGAAAATAATACTTTATATGTGCCTTGGGGGTGTTGTTTAGAAATCTTTTTTTACACACATTAGCTTAAATAATATTATTATCTGAGGCAATGTCTAATAATGCATACTGCTTTGGAGCCAGGGAGACCTGTCTTCCAATTTCTTTTTCTATTCTGCCATCCTTTAAGTCTTAAAGAGGGCTAGAGTAGTACCTACCATACACTAGTAACTGATTTTTAACAACTTATGTATATATAATTTATGTACATTAAAGTTTACCCTTTTAAAGTGTACAGTCAATGGATTTTAGTATGTAAACAGAGTTGTATATTCATGACCATAATTTAATTTTAGAGTGATTCCCATGGCCCCAAAAAGAAACTTTATACCCATTAGCAGTAGCTCTCTATTCCCCCACCCTGCACTCAAGTGCTAAATAACCATTAACCTACCTTCTATCTATATAGATTCACCTATTCTGGACATTTCATATACATAGAATCACTAACTATATGATTTTAGTGACTGGCTTCTTTAACTTAGCCTGTTTTTGAGGTTAAGTTACCTGACATACACGGATAGTCAACAAATGGGAATGAGGCAGGTGATATGGAGGAAAATAAGCCAATGGGCTCCAATGAAACATAATTATGGGGAAAAAGTAGTAAAACAGCTTCTGAAGTTACCACATAAATTAGAATTGGTCTTTCTTCCTCTTGGAAATGATTCAACAGCAATAGGGTGATTAAAGGGAAAAATGCCACACACTCACTTCAGAAAAGAAAAATGAAGGATGAATATAAAACCAAGCCTCCAAAATATAGGAAGATGTTTAAAAGAAACTTGGGGTTAGTACAGAAAAAAAAAAAAACAAAGAAGAATCTCAGCAGGAAGAGGACACAATGATAGTAGGGCTCAGAACGCACCAACATGATGCATTTCACTCATATATGGAATCTAATGAATAAATTGAGCCAAGAAGCAAAGAGAGAAAGACTCATAGAGAGCAGGATGACAGCTAATGGGAGGAGGAGGTTGGGCAGCGGGGAGAGATGAGGAAAGAGAAAAAAAGGGCTCATGGACATGGACAACAGTGTGGTGATTTTTTGGGAAAGGGGTATATAAGGGGAATAAATAGTAATGGAAAAAATACAATAACAAGTTTTTAAACAGTACATCACCTAAAGTCATCTTTAGTTGTAGAATTTGCAATGCAAAATTCAAACCCCATGCTTGCAATTGAAATAAACCTGTTTTGTTCATTAAGTTAAAAGCCACTAGGTTACACAAAGAATCACACTAACAAAACTACTTGAAATAAGAAAAGTACCTTAGCAATAGAGAGTAGAACCCCTGAGTTTTGAAAACACCTGGTTAGGAACAATGGTATACACTGTTCCCCTACTCACCTACATTGGCCCCGACATCCTCACTCACACAGGAAGTGTGCAGAAAATTGGTCCAGGAAAATTTATACATTCAAAGATAAATAAAAATTAACAAAACAATTATATAAAGATACTTAGAATTACATAATAAATTTGTCATTCTGCTTATTAAAATTTCTCACAGAACATTATGGTTATGTGACATGAGAATTTTCTCCAAAGAGTAACAGCTAAAGCTACACATTTCCATGTCTATAATAATTCACCCTATAATTCAAAAATTTCACTTGTAAGAATTTATAACAAACAGAAATGTGAACATATGTTTATCAAATTTCAAATATAAAAGATTGTTTTCACCAATATTCCTCCATGTTCATAATATAGTTTGTTTTTGTGGTTATTAAATATAAAGAAAACATCACCAAATAATATTTATTACCTTAAACAATAGTTCAGGAATTACGGGGGCAAACTCCAAAGACAAAGTTTTAAGATTTATCATTAATCTTTTATTTAATAAGCTCATATTTCTTAAGAAAGTACTCAATTTCTATTTGTATATGTTCCCATTATTTATAGCTGCTATCCTAATTGAATTGAAATTAATTGAACTAATTTTTTAAAAAAATAAAGCAAAATTTTCTTTTTTCTGTTTTATTTTTTTCTTCTTTACAGTTATATTCTCCAGAGAACATTTATAATTTACCTACTAGTCAAATTTTTAAAATTCTGCATACCAGTAGAAAAAAATATTTTTTGAGTCATTTTATATGAAGGCAATTATATATTATGGTTGCTTTTTTCTATTTGGTATCCTAGGAGTATAGTTTAATAGAGTTTTAAAAAATTCTCATTACTCTCCCTAGCAACCATTCTGGTGATTCTTTGTATCGGCTGCCTTTACTTCCTCAAGTCTTTTTATTGAGTTTACGACTTTGGCTGCTGTGGTGAGATGCAGAAGGAATAAGCAAGGACTCAACAACAGATTTTATAAAGGTCAAAAAAGCCCAGCATTCATTTCAACTTCCAATAATGTACTGTACTCTATCAGGCATGCTAATACAGAAATCCTTAGCCTGGTGCCAGACAGTTAAATTGAATATATCATGAATATTCATGATTATATTGAGAATGAAAAATTTGGTTATGTTCAACTTTTAATAGTTGCATTCCAAAAATTGTACTTGCATGTTCTCATTCTTTAGCTGTTATTATTTGAAAAGCAAAATTGGAAAGGCTTATTTTCATTTGTTAAAGGTTTATATAATGTTTAGCAGAATGTAAGTGATTTGATATTTTCACTGGTTCTGTGACTTGTGAAAGATAGTTTCCTCTCACTTTAACCTTTCAGGATAAAGTCAAATATACTTTTATACGGAGAGACAATATGTGCTTGACAACTTTGTAAGTGAAATGAATCAGCCCATTTTCTTCATTTTCAGTATTTGCTTTAAGATAGAGCATGTAAGAAAAACTCTTGTGATAAAGTAAAAATAAATCACTGTTCTTTGGTAGCTTGAAGAAGGTAGAAGAGATCTCATACTCTTTTTCATCCTCGTTAAGTACATTTTTAGGCCAATGCTTGTCAGCTATTCAGATTTAACGTAATATCTTTGAATAATGATGAGGCCAACATGAAGGGATTTTTAATAATTACACCATTTACTTCCATGTGACTCATTCCTCTCATTGAAAGATAATTGCTTATTCACTCCCTATGTGACATAGAATTCATATGCCTCATATGGCAACAAATACCCACCTCCCCCTAAAAAAAAATGGGTCTGCTGTCACCTAGCCTTCTCAATGAATGTCATTTAACTGATGAACACGTTATTTCTTAATATATGGGCAGTAAGCATCCCAAAAAGTCTATAAAAAATACCAAAAATATTTCATCCATAGTATTCCTCTGTTAAATAGGCATTAGGTAGTGAATGATTAGGCAGCTTTTGATGGGACATGACTAAGTCTGCTTATGACATATTTCAAATATTTTCAATAATGGAAGATATAGAAAAGAATTTACCACTTATTGTTTTACCTATAAAGTCAAAGCACTCTATTTGCGAGATAAATTATTAGTAGAATGGGTAAAGGCATACTCATTGGCTAATATCATAAAAGTAAGTTTTATATATTCAGAACTATAATAACAGAGAAAGTTATACTAGGCTAAGTCAATTCGTTTTAAATAAATTAAAGTAGCAGTTGATAATATATTCTACACTGTTATTGGATGAGCAATTTGGAATTTTCAAAATGAAAGTTAAAAGGGCATAATTAAATTTGGATATTAAATATGATTGCTGCCTTACAACTTGTGAAACTTAACAAGTCTATCTTGGAACTATATTTAATTATTGACATTTTTAATTTAAAAAAACTGAATTTTATATAAATATTTAGTACTTCAGTTCCTTCTAGATCTTCCTTAATCTTTTCTTGGCAATTCAAGATAGACTGCTCTGTTTAAATTGGTTTAAGTCCACTTCCGTGGTCATTAATTAGCTAAACACAAAGCCTATAATGCATGACTCAGAGCGATTTTCATTTTACTCTCTATCTAGGAATAAGGTTTAATATCTTTTGTTTTGAGATTGATTGGATGATTACATGACATTTGGAAGGTAACAAGAACCTATTTCTTAACGATAGCTCTGTTTGACACTAAGTACCACAAATTATTACATTAAAACTTGAGGGACTAGCAAAATAACAAAGTTATTTATTTATGAGAGGACACTCTTGGTAACACCTAAAACTCTAAATCTGATTTATGCAAGCACCTCATTTTTCTACTGCCTGAACACCAGCACATTTCCTGGAGGCATCTAACTATCGCTTTCCTTCATTGCCAGGTATATTCACATAAAATTGGGAATCAGGTGGCTCTTCCAGTCATTTGTCTTAGTTTAGTACAGTGCCTAAAGAGATTATCAGCTTCTTATTTTCATGATTGTTTAAATTCAAATAGCTCAGTGTCGTGCATTATATAAAGTTTGGAGATTTAAACTATACTATTTTCTTATACAAATGTACCCATTTCAGCTTTTTTTGTGTTAAGTTCTGTATTTGGTAAATATTAAATAGTAGAAAATCAGAATTATAACCTAATGTAATATAAAGATCTAGTTAACTTTAGATAATCTCTAGTTATGTAGGTTGAATATGTTGTTGTTGTTCTTGTTATTTAGTTCTGGCAATAGCAACTTCAAAAATAAAGTAATATTAATCACACGAAGGAAAAAGGGATAAATTTAGTGTATTTCTGTATGTTGTTTCCTTGAAAAGGGCTCTAACACACGCTGTATTCTGTAGATTTTCTACTTTTACTCTCACTGCCACCATTATCTTCATCCACATCCTCTATATGCTAATTTCATTTTTCTGTTTCTCACAGATACTTATCATCTCTTTTCCACAAGCATGTCTTTATTCATATGCTTTCAACTATTTTAGCTTCCCCTGGGGACTCAACTGTTGATTATATATCCACAGAAAAGAATTATAGTTATTAAGCCACTATTAGTGAGCATAACATGATTTTGATTATCTGTTTTGATCACTGATTTTTTAAAAAGTGTCCAATTGCAAGCCAATGATTGTTGAAAGAGGTTTTTAATAAATACTGGGCCTTGGTTTCTCACTAATTTAGAGATTTTTCTGATTTTTTTTCTGATAAAGTCCTTGATTGTGACAGGCTGCTATAGCAGGCTCATGAATAGTAAGGTCCTCAGAGGTCTTCAGAAACCCTCAAGACCAGCTCATGCCAAGAAGAGATTCATTGCCCAGAGTAATTTTTTTCTGTCACGGTTTTGTGGCTGTTCTAGTGTAGAGATGGGCTGGAACTAGAGAAGGAAGATGCAGGGATAGGCTGAAAGATGAATGTGGGGAGAAGTACAGGGTAGCAATGAATAAAGCAAAATAAAAACAAAGGATTTCTATTCTCTACCTGGTAACAAGGATTTCTTGAGCAATTAATGATGCCAAATACATACTAAGAAAAATGTAGGAATTTTTTCTTAGATTAATTTTCTTCTCATTTGTCAACACATTGGCTGTTAATACCACTGAATTAGACATATCTACCATAGATACATGACTATTTGCTGAGTTAGAGTGTTGAACTCGGGCAATTTTGGCACACAAATCACATATCTATTAATGTTCAAAATAGGTCACTAAAATGCAATAATTGAGTAAATTTAATATTGAAGACAGTATTAATTAAGACAATATTATTGAAGACAATATTAAGACAATATGCTCACAATGATAAAGTTATATACAGTTGTGTTTTTAAGCATGTTTGTATTTTCCCATTGCCATTTAGTCCCCTTATACTCTTCCCTATCCCCACAATCACCACACTGTTGTCCATGTCCATGAACCCCTTTCCCTTTTTTGCTCAATCCTTCCACTGCCTAACTTCCCCCGTATAGCTCTCATCCTGCTAAGTGTCTCTATTTTGCTTGTTAGTTCAATTTTTTTTTTTCATTAGATTCCACAGATGAGTGATATCATATGGCATTTGTCTTTCTCTGACTGGCTTATTTCACTTAGCATAATGTTCTTCAGGTCCATCTGTTCTGTCACAAAGAGTAAAATTTTCCTCTTTTTTATGGCCACCGTGTAAATGTCTGATGTTATTTTATCCTCTCATCTACTTATGGAAGCTCAGGCTGCTTTCATCTTGGTGAATGTAAATAATGCTTCAATGAACATAGGGTTGCTTGTGTTCTTTTGAATTAGTATTTTGGGTTTTGTTATGATATATTCCCAGAACAGAGATTGCTGGGTCAAAAGGCAGGTCTGTTTTTAACTTTTTGAGGTATCTCCATACAGCTTTCCGTGGTGTTTGCACCAGTCTGCATTCCCACCAACAGTGCAAAAGCAATTCTTTTTGTCCACATCTTCACCAGTACTTGCTGTTTTTGTTTCATTGATGATAGCCATTCTGACAGGTGTAAGATATCTCATTGTAGTTTTAATTTGCATTACTCTGACATTAGTGATGTTTAGCATCTTTTCATAAGTCTATTGACCATCAGTATGTCCTCTTTGGAGAAGTGTCTATTTGGGTCCTTTGCCCATTTTTCAATTGAATTGTTTCTTTTTTTATGTTGAGTTTTGTAAGTTCTTTATAATTTTTATATTGACCAGTAAATTTAATATTGAAGACAATATTCTCACACTAATAAAATAATATATAGTTGTTAAAACTTTAGTTTCTTAATTGCTGCCAAATGGTTCAATATTATTTCAGAGGTTAGTGATAAGCCCTCTCCATCAGACTAACACTTGACAGCAAGATTGCTTTAATATAGAAGAGACTTAAGCTCATTGGTATCACAGGCATTAAAAGGAATTTGATGTGATTTTTATACTTCTAAATATGTCATTTCAAGCATGTGTATGCCAGTAGAAAAAAGTAACAAATCTTCCTAATAATACTATCTCCTAAAATTTATTTCAGCAAAACAAAACAAACAACTGAAATATCTGTTTATTCAAATTAAATACTAAGCTTTGAGTAAAAAAGATGTATAAAATGAAGCAGCCACTTTTTTGGTTTATTGTAAATCATCTACAAACTGAGAAGAAAATTTATTTATTTTCCCTTATAAATTCATACTAATTTTAATTATTAAAAAGATGTCCCTCTATTAAAAGCCTATAGAGCATGTCATCTGTACTCTGTATCATGTGTTCACCACCCAAGGTCAAGTGTGTATCCATCACCATTTATCCTCTTTATACCCTGTGTTGTAGAATTGTGCATCTGAGACCTATATAATTCTGCTACCTAGTGTCACCCCAATAAAGTCAATTAAAAGGAAGAAATATAGACAGAAAAAAGGCCTATTAAAAAGCCACATAAGCTACAGAGTTATAGAACTTATTTGTTTTAAAATCTTTAAAGTTACAATTGTGTCCTTCAAATTTTAAATCTACTAGTATCTCTATAGTCAGATTTTTATTCCATTCCAAGGTAATTTTGTAGTTCTTAACTTTAGAGGCTATTCTAAGTTAAAATTAGTGCTAAACATATCCATAGCCATAAAATAAATGTTTATCCATAACCTTATAGAGATGCCAACATATAAAAATCAACGATACAATTTTAGATGTGCCTATCTGCCCTTCCTAAGAGTTTATTTCTCATATAATTTTTTTTTAAATTGCATCACAGTGATTCTAACCCCAAATTTTTCTCATATGCTTGGATTGTTACAATAAATTTAATGTCAAGCTATTACTAGTGTAAAAATAGCAAATGTGATTTATTATGAATAATAGACTGTATATGGGTAATATATTTTGATTCTTTTGCTTGCCATCTATGATAGTCAATTTTATGCATCAAATGGCTGGGCTGTGGGACCAAGATATTTGGTTAAGCATTATATTGGGTGTTTGTTTCTGCGAAGGTGGTTTTTGAGTGTAATTAACATTGAAATTGGTGGACTTTGAATGAAGCTGATTGCCCTCTGTAATGCAGGTGGGCCTCATCCAAACAGCTGAAGATCTTAGTAAATACAGACTGACCTGCCTTTAGCAGGAAGGAGTTCTGCCAGCTGACTGCTTTTGGCCCCAGCCTGCACCTCTTCCTTGAGTCGCCAGCCTGCCAGCCTACTCCATCAGATTTTGGACTCACCAAGCCTGCACAATCGTGTAAGACAATTCCTTAAAATACATTTTTCTCTTTCAATATGTAAACATCCTGTTGATCCCGTTTCACTGGAGAACACTGCCAATTATAGCACCTAATGTCTTCTCACCATATTCAGTGTCAGAGAAGCTTTCAAAAACTGTGGAGACCATGTATGCTTGGACTGCCCATTGCCTTTCTGGCTCCATCTTTAACCAGTTTCCCTGTCAGGCTCTTCATTCCAGATGACCTGGCTGTGCCCTGAACATGTTAGGCATGTCCCTGATTCAGGACACTTACTAGAATATCTAGTTGGAGTACTTTCTCCAGGTATCTGTGTAGCTTATGTTCCTTAAAAAGCTTCCCTGAAACTAAGGTCTTACTAGCCTACCAAATTTCAATTTACAACATTTCACAACACTCACTATCAATATTCTGTGCTTTTTAACATTTTCTCGTATTCTTTATTAATTCATGAATGTTTTGCTTGTTGTCTCTCTCCCCACTAACAGAAAATACTTGAGGGTGGAGGGGCAGGACCTACCTTTTTATTTTTTATTAATTTATTTTTTGTTATGTCATCAGTTCCTGACACAATACTTGGTACATGGTAGTTGCTCCATAAACATTTGACAAATGAATTAATAAATGAAGAAAAATAAGAGAATTCTTTAAGAGATACAGAATCTTTAACTAAATTAGACTTCATTTTATGATATATTTTAAAAGTAAAAATGGGAGGAGTACAATTTGTTTGTATTTGTCTTTCTACATGTATAGTCTTCCCCTCCTCTCCCCACTACTCCCAGTAATTTAAGACACTGGGTGGAATTTAACTTTCCTTTTTAATGTTATTTATTTTTCTCAAAGTCTTTAAATATTTTCAATTATAAATGCATTTACTCTCAATTTTCTTAAACATCTTTTTCTAATTCTTCTCTTATTCTGTATGCATTACAAATCTTAAGCCTTTACATTAGCACTCGAGGGTTCCTTGGGAAGAAGATGATGTCTTATTCCCTCATAGCAAACTGGAAGTTTACTGATTTCCAACCTAATGAGGAGAATATTAGATCTCATGTAAAGAACTACTTGTGATCCCAGAATGTGTTTAACCAAATGCCAACAGCAAGATTACTGATGAGCACTTTCTCAGTCGAAGATTTATCTTTAAGGTAACAATGTTCATGCCAAATCTTAAAGTGAGTCTTATAATTGCTTAAAGTATCTGCATAAGCCAAATTTGGGTAATATTTTAAGATGATTTGAACTATAGAATTTTTACTAATCATTTATCCTTTGCCATAGAAGATCTCATTTTCAATTTATAGTTAAACTGAAAAACATGGATGTTTTATCAAAAATGTGTCTTATCTGGATTAATAACAGATAGGTTTAGCAACAGATAGTATTTCCTAATGAGCAATTTGTACAACATAATCTCTTAGACTTCCCTGGCCATCCAGAGTGGTAGAAATGGATGACCTGCATGAATAATATCCATCTGCTACTTCTTACACATAATAACCCAAACATCACCTGATTGGTGTCAGGTGCTACATAGTACTTTGCTTCCAGCTAAAACAAAGATGGTGGCAGGGTAAGTTCATTTTTATTATTTCAATAAAAAATTCTAGGAAACAGTTAAACTTTAGTGCATAACTAATGCCTTTCACATTTCACACACATATACAAAAAGTATTTAATGTAGAAATAATCCAAGAGGTTCAGTAAGTACACATTTCTCATGGTGATAATCTGGTCTTATGATATCTCTTCAAAAATTATCTATCAGGAGTACAAAGGCGTTTCCTTTCTCGCTGTGCTACGTTGCATTGCAAACCATAAAGTGTACTTTAATGAGAAAATAGATCTTTGCACTTATGTCTTACTAATTTAGGGAAGAAGTTTTTTTAAGAATAAAAAGTACACTAATTCAGTATTTAAAACCTGTTGGATTTTATAGATTTTAAAAATAATTTTATATAGAGGTAGGCATTTTGCCAAATGTTGAAAAATTATAAACTTTCCTTCTGACCTGATGTTATAACACCTAAAGTTTTCACAATGAAATTTATAATTATGATTTGCAGGAGGGCACAGTGTCCCCTAAACTATGCTCCAGTCATTTCTAGGAACTTGATATTTGTGATGATCATTTTATTTGTTCCTTTTTTATAAATAACTTTACTAGCTACAGTATGAACACTGTTTCCTGCTCTTTCTCCTCCTGGGGCTGACTACCATGTATTGCTCATGAGATTTCCCAAGGATGTAATTGGCAGGGTGCCAGAAGAAGAGTGGAAACATTCTGATTGTCTTTTTTTTAATCACTTAGGAATATGCAGAGTTGAGAAAATCATAACTTTGTTTCAGGAAAAAATCTAGAGAGCCCTGAATATTATTTTGACCACTCTTTATATATTCATTTAGAATCCATCTACTTGTTCCCTTTCATCATTCTTTTTTTTTTCTTACTTTTTTACAGTTGCTCATGATAAAGATGATATTCTTACACTAAGCATCTTCTCTAATGAATTAGATATTGGTCCAGAGTAGAGAGACTTGGTGCTGGTAGGCAGACAGCTCTTTGGAACATACTACTATACTACACAAGGTGACAGCTGTGAAATTCAATGCACAGGCTTTGGTTTTTAGTTCAGAAGGACAGGCATGTGAGAGCTTGCTGCAGAACGACAAGATGTGAAACAAATAATCAGGTGCTATATGAAAAGGATAAAAGTAACAAAAACATTTAAGTATACCTTCTTGAATTAATTTAATGTGTGTGTCATGTGGAAATACCTCATGCAATTCAATGGACTTCATATTTGATTCAAAACTGTCAGAATTTATTAGAAGAAAATGTATATTAGCAAATAACAGGATTAGAATAATTACAGATGAGGGCTAATTATACACAATATTGAAGGTTTTAAAAAGTGTTTTAAAAGCACTCTTACACAAACCCAGCTCTCTTATAGAGTCAAGTATATTTCTATATAGGGGAATAAAATCTGTTATTTGTATAGAGGATAATTTTAATATATGAGAAACATCTCAAAAACTGTATTCATCTTTGAAAATTTAATTTTTAGCATTATTCAAAATCCATTCCTGTTGCAATATATATTCCTTAGTTGTTAAAAGTTATATTCTTGTATATAAACAAATAATTTACTAGTAAAACAAAGCATATAGTAATGTGTACCTATGTCCTTCCCATAGCAAATTAATGAAATGTTAAAATATAACAATGTGTTATTCTAACAATGTGTTAGAATAAGGTATTCACATGGTTCTCTTTCTTGTATTCATTTTCATATATTAATTTATACATTTCTTATTTTAAGATTTGAGTTACTTTACACATATTAAATTATTATCATTTAACTCCATTTTTTAACACTAAGAGTATCAAAGGTAGATTCTAATGCAGATGCAAGTACAAAATCTTTCTTTCTAAGATATTCAATGAAATGAATAAAAAGAATAAAAATAGATATATACATCATCAAAACTAAAGTTAACAATTAGATACAGCATCCTTTTTCCAACTTTAAGGAATCATTCCAATACCTAGTGAAATTAAAGTCAGATGGAAAAGAAGAAATTGTGAATTGACATTTTTTTAGTCATTGGAGAGTACACTATGATATAAACTAATTGTATGCATTTCTAAAACTCTCATTATCATAGCCTTTCATCATGAGACATAAAATTAGAAAACTTGTCAAAACCTAAGGATATGGAAATCATTGTATATGTAACCCACATCCAAATTGTGAATCAACATTGACATCAAGGATAAAAAAGAAATTATGAAATTATATTATCCATATTTTCTGTCCCTTCTTTCTGGTAAAGCTGAAGGGTGAAGATAAAGTGAGAGGATAGTCAAAGAGTCAATTATGACCCAACTTTATAGTTGTAGAACAACTATCAAGCACAAGTGGATGCCCAGAGAAATATATTCTGATCTACAAAATAAGAACACAGGGTAAGGTTCTTCATCCTAATCCAATTTCTCATGTAAGTTGCAAATTCACTCAAAGCCAGGGACAAAAACAAAAGAAAAAGAAACAAAAACTCAAATGAGATGTGAGCTATTGAGACCGAGTTTGGCATAGAAGCAGAGAAACTTAAGAGAAGTAATTTCAGTACATAGATAGAAAAGAAGTAATTACAGTATGTAGATAATCAGATAAAAAAGAAAGTATACCGAAAGCCATGGCCTACACACAAAAATAAGTCTCCTTCTTCTAAGAATTCTGAATGGCAGAAGTGGCCACTTGCACTTGAATAACAGAAAAAATAGGATTAATTCTAAATAACAAATGAATGGGGCCAACAGGACCTGGATATTTGATCCACCCAAATATCATAAAAATTATAGAGATAACATATCCAGGTAAAAATAAATGAACATGGATTACATAGATATTAATAGTGATCAGAGTTTAAATTGTACACTTAATGTGAATATTTCTAAATTTCAGTATGTTATTTACTTATTTATTTCATTCCATTATTTCATACATATTTTGAGCATATTTTGGCATAATAAAAGAATATGGTGATATTATAATGAATGAAATCAGATATAACCCTTGTCTGTCTGTAACTTTCTCTCCAGACAAATGTGTGAATGTGAAGAGTCACTGCAGTAAATGTTGTACAGGAGAATTGATAGTCTCAGTGTATAAAAGGGGATTTAGCCTTTTTGGGGATAAGAGAAAGTTTCCCCAATGTGGAGTTTCAAGCTGCATGATAAGTGGGAATTAGTTATGCAACTAGGGGAAGGAAAGAAAATTTGACAGAAGCAGAATCATGTAGTGGAAAGAGTATAAGGGACACATGGAATAGTAAAAAAGTGTGTAGCTGAAGCTAATATTGGAAGGCAGTTGAGGGTAATAACATTTAAACAGTAGCTTTGAACTTCCAAGAAAATATTGAAAATGTGCATTCTTATTATCAGGTAATGAGGGCTAGTGTATATAAAAGCCACTTCCTGTTAGAGAGACAAAATAATAGTTAATTCAAAACTTTAAATAAATAGGAAAAAAAAATCTTCAAAATTAATAAAAAATCTGAAAGACAAACTAGCAAGACAAATAGAGGAGAAAAGGAAAATCCTGAAATGTAAACAAAGCATGTAAAATAGGGGTTTATCTAGATGAAATCAAGCTGTAAAATTGAAGGCTGGTTTTGATAAGCTTGAAATAAAGAGAATGGGGTTCAGCATCATGCTAATGTTTATCCACAATTGGCTTCAGCTTCAGGGTAGGAATGAACCAGCACTACCCCTTCCCTGTGGGACTCGGGGGAGACTGGCCTTGGCAATGAAGAGAATCGTGAAAAATACATTTTTTTGAGTCTATGAGATATAGCAATTTAAAATTTCTATGCGACATAAAATACAACCTCCAAATATTTAAAGCAAAAAAAGTTACAATCCTACATAAATTAACAGGCAAATTAAGTCATTGTGAGTGATTTAACACACCTCTAGGTGTTAGCAAACTAATAATGAAGACAAGAAATTTCATAAATATGAACATAATTACCAAAATTGACTAATGGGTATGAATAGAAATCTCTTCCCAAGAATTTGAGCACATTGCCTTTCTCTAGAATAAGTAATTTATTTAAAAAAAATCAAACTCTTACCTGGTCATTAAGCAATTACCAACAAATTTGAAGTTAAAGTTGTATAGAGCTTGTTCTCTGACCATTGTGCAATTAAGATAGAAGTGAATTTCAAAGTAAAAATTAAAATATTCTAAAAAATTAACCAAGTAAGAATGCTAGAAAACTGAGGTGGGAGGGTATCAGCAATATTTGAAACAGAAAGCCCTGGCCCTTCTTTCTCCCATAGATGCAATGATTTGAAAATAATACAGGAACAAATTCCCTCTGTAAGAAACCCCAGGCATTCATGAAACGGCATATTGAAGCTGGTCCAAAAATTTGTAGCATACTCTCCCCACAAGCCCTCTCCCAAGCACAGCACCAGATCATTGGGAGGAAACTCCGAGTTCCCAGTTTCTCTCAAGGGAGGGAGAGGACTAGGCAGCACATTCAAGGTTCTGACTTTGCAGAGGACTGCCCAAGGCACTGGTTCTGTCATACCTGAATCTGGGCCTTAAGGTGTCGAGAGCAAGAAGACAGTTGGACCCATATGCAGTGATTAGCTGTAGATTCTCCATTCAGCTCATGACAGAGACAGCAGGGGGATACCTCCAAATCTCACCTTCTCCTTGAAAAGATCGGTAAAGAGTTGAAACACCTTATCCAGTATTTTGGTTTTTCAGACCTATGTCAGTAATGGTGGAAGAAAGAGTTTAAACATTTTTAAATCAAAAGATGTCTTTTGAGTTGTGTCTTGAAGAATGATAAGGCTGAACAAGAAAAATCTCAGTGAGAAAAGGAAAAATGTATGAAATACAAAGGCAAGAAAGATGATTGTATTTTCAGGTCTTATAAAGTATTAATATATGCAAAGGTTTTTGAAGTTATGTAAGTCAAGACTAACAGTAAGATCTTTTGTTACTTATTTACATAAATAATTATCCTATAAACAATTTGTTCTAAGTTTCTTTCCCCAATGATAGTTGGAGTGAATACATAATGGAAAAATTTTTAATGACTATTTGAAACCTTGCAGATAGAAGAAATTAAGCTGAAAACAAGAACATATTTAGTTTTGTTGTGTAACTTAATCCTGATTTCTAGGTGATACAACTTCACTGGCAAGTTAAGTGACAGATAAGCATGATTAACAGACTAATCATTGAACTTGATTTTTTCCTTTTTTTGTGGTTCCTATTTAATTGCTTTTCTAAATGGCCATAGATGCACTCAGCTTTTGTTTTGTTCTGTTTTGTTTGCTACTACTTATAAGGAATAAAATATAATGAATACCAAAGTTTTCTATTAAAATTTGTATGTACATGAATGGGTTTGAAGTCCAGAACATTGTTAAATAAACTTAGACTACCTATCCTTAGAGAATAGTTTACTTGATCTAGAATATTAAAGAAGTTCAGCTGTAGCTCATCAGTAATATAAGACAGAGTTCTAATATAACTTGAATATAGAGTTCCTCATCAATAAAGTAACTTATTAGTAAAAGACAGCTCTTGTCTGTCTCCTTGATTTCTGACATTCATACTGATAGTTTAGAATACCAAAAGAACAGATATGATTTACATGACTATGTCATTAAAGCAAGAGGAAAGAGTGATTTAAATAAGACTCTTTAGATATGGAAACTATATTCACAACCAGAAGTGAGGAGATTTAAAGAACCCCAGAGGCAATGTAATCAAATCTCCTTATTTTACAGATGAGGAGAGTAAAGTTCAAGAGTTTCAGTGATTCCCCCTGGGTAAGTCACACTGAGCTCCAGCCAGTGCTGCTTCAGGTGCATCAATCTGCTTATGCATTTGCTTGTAAAATATTTTTAAAACAGCACCATATGAAAATAAAGACTCTAGTTTGAAGTATGATGGAGACACACAAAGGTCTAAAATGATATTCTTGGAATCTATGATATTAAAACACCTAATAAAAACAAATGCATTTTTATTGACCAGTTATCATTGCCTTCAAAGGAGATTGAAGGCGGCTCCACTTTTCAGTGCCCCCAAATTCTTAAGTTTATCTTAGCATTAGGTCTCATGAATGTGGGGATCAATATCTTAAGATTCACTTTGTCATGTGATTTTTAATCTCTACAAGTTCAATAGTTTGACATGTATCCTATTTTATTAAAAATTAATAAGGGTTTATTATAAATAAAATAATAATGTGCAGTAATAATTTACACATTGAAATTTATATATTGAACTGTTGGAAACTGTATAAGATGTATCTGAAGATTTTTGGCAATGACACTTGGTATAATTTGAGTTTCAGTTCAATGATTCAGCTTTGCAAAAAAGAAAAATATAATAAAAGGATTTCAATTATTTAGTTGAACTTCAATTTTGCTTTACATTGGAGGATGGGCATTTATTAAGTACTTAACCACTCTTAACTCTAGTTGGAGATAATTTATGCATGAATAAATCTGATGAGTACATATGCATTTAAGGTAATTCTAATAAACTAAATAATACAATGTTTGAAATTTTGGAAAGAATATTTTGATGTTTTGCTGTGCTCTGAAGTGATTATTCCGGGCGCAGGTAGCTTCTCATTGGAAGCACAATGAAGTAAGCTCCAGTGAGAAAAAGGGCTGTCTCTTAATGAACATGAAGTAGATAGAGAGCCAAAGGATGCTTTCAGGTGGAGAAGAAAGTCATAAAGTGTGTGAATTAAAAGAACAGTTTCATTTATCTTTGTCTCTTTACACCTGGACAGAATGCTAAGAGCCATCTGTCAAAAACTGCATTCAATGCAATAAAGGGCATTTTGTTTCTATGTGAATGAATTAAATGGACCTGAATGGGATTTTAATGGAAATATTGTACAGTTGAGATTTCCCAACAATCAGACTTGGCATTTCCTTCAACAAGCTTTTGATGGGTCTCTTCAGAGGGCAATTCTCAAGGAGAATTCCCCTTTCCTTTTTCTCTTCTTGAAATATGGGTATTTCAACAAAAATGTTTAAGATATTTGACATTTTAGATCAGTAGAAATTTAGAAAAAGAGAGCCAAATGGCCTCTACTATGAAATCTTTGCCTTGAGATAAATATGTAAATTAGGCAAAAAACTATGATTTTATTTAGAATACTAAGGTTGGGTTTTTACCAAAATTTATAGAAATAATTTATTTTTTATAAATTGACACATTTGAATAAATAAATTATTCATGACAGAATGATACTATACTATTTTTTGACTCTTCTCTGTTTTTACTTTTAAAGAATAAGACATAACACACTGGAAAAAAAGACAGAATTATATATTTTCAAACTTTTGGTCTCTTTTTCTCTTTTTAAAAAAATGATTAAGAATAAAATGGTGGATACATAATCACAAACATCAAAATAAATAACAGAAAAGGTATAGGAAAGAGAAATACAACTTATAAATATTATGCCATCATTGCTTGGAAATAGCAATACGATGTCTTAAAAGTTAGAGTTTATGAAAATCATGTTTAAAAGATTGATGCTAAAATGTTCAGTTTCATGTATCTGTGACAACTTTCTTGACAAACTGAAAATATTTTACTGAAATATTTTTATAATTATTCAGATTTGAACTGTATAAGAATAGATCCTGTAACAAATTATTGTATTAAAGAAACCATGCACATAGAGGATTTCAATATTCAGAATAATGCTGTACTCTGAAGTGAGTTTTTTTAATCAATAAGAAGACATAGATTAAACATCTCTTATCCCCTAAGATATCTTCAAACATTAAAAACATATGTGATGGGTGGGATGTCCCAAATAGCCCAGTATGGAACCTCAAAAAATCTACTCTCTGTAAATGCAATGAAAACATTTACAAATATTGTAAAAAAAAATCTACTTTTTCAGGACTCTAAAAAATAGCTAGAAGTTAATAATAACCCGAGGAACATTTATTCAAGAAAAATGGCTGAATCTTGGTAGGAACAATACTAGCACCGTGACGTTTTACTTTGCCAGATTCCCACATTCTTCTCTCCAGTTCAGTGGCAGCTGTATGAGTGTGATAGTTGGGAAAAACAGTGTCTTACCTGCACAGAGGTAGCAGGTAGTATTTGAAGTTTTATTTGTTTAAACCATCCCTAAACATTTTTAGTATTTGACCTATCTGGTAGCTCCTTGGAAAAGCTATATTCTCATGACATCTTTGTTTGACCTGACTCAGAATTTTCTCAGTGAGAAAAGCCCTATTCCTTTCTATGATTTTTTTTGAAAACACTCAAAGACAATTGTTTAATATTACAACTGTCTGAAACAGTAATACCAGTTGAGCCAAATAAAAGACTGGTCAAAAACAAGCAAGGAAGGGATACTTTCAAGGAAGATCTGAGATGAGATGTTCATAAGGGTTTTTTTTTTTTGTCTCAAAGTGGCCCTGTTTGTAGATACATATACGAGAGCTTTTTTCCCATAGTTTAAATGTCAGACTCCAAAAAGAATTGCGATCATTAATTTTTAGCATAAAGATAAGTACAGACAATATTCTTTTTATTGGTTGATTCTATTACCACATTCATTTTGGAAAAAAAATGATACTATAGGGGACCATTCTGTGTGGCATAGGAAATGTAGCCCAGCCCCTGTTTTGGAAAACCGATAGGGAATGAGGTCAGCACACAGGAGCCACGACCACAGATAAGTTTTCCCTTGGGGAACCAGCCCTGCAGTGTACCTAAGCTGCTATGAGGCTTGCTTTCGCTAAAACTCCCTCACCCTGAATTGAGGCAGCAAATGTTTATTGCATATCTTTAAAGTAACTTCCTAAAATCTATGCTAAACCTCCTAAGGACAAGTGTAACCAGTCCAACCACTTTTTCCTTTCCATTTGCGAATATCTTATTTCTTTACGGTAATTAGCAACTTCCTCTCCTTTGTTATCTATAAAAGGTAACCACCTAAAGCAAACCTGCACATAGTAAATGAGGATCATCCTCTATGTAATGTGCCCAGAAAAGTGATAAAAGCCTATCCAGGCAGGGGTCAGCATCCTCTCTCACTCAGAGAGTGGACATGCCGTCCCTTTTTCTCCACAGGACTTCTGCAATCCATGTGAATTTGTTCATCGCAGCCACAACACACGGACCCCTCGGGCCAGGATCCTCATCACCATACCAAATTAGAACTGCTACAAAAAGGAAAAGTCTGATAATGTCAGTGTGAATTTTATGTTAAATGGCATATAACATGAAAAATTATTCCTCCCTTGGAGTGAATCAGCTGTTTACTCTCATCAATATCAGATTGAAAAAAACAATTGAACTTGTAGGTCTATAAGTAAGAATTGGTTCATAGCTCTCCCCAATGCCCATAGCAACAATTTACAAGGTAAATTTTCTTCTAACTCTGTAAAATCATATTTATTGAAATAAGTGGGATTCAGTGATGAATATGTGAATGAACCATACAGATTAACTTGTTTAAAAATTTAATTTCTGTTAGAAAAACAAACCTGAGAATAATTCCACACAATGTAATGCACTATCAGGTTAATCTTGTTCTCTAACAGATAACCATAAATTTGCAGAATATGAAAACCTATCTCAGTATGTAGTCCCTATGGAGACTCTTCAAGTACCAAGTGCCCAGTTGTACAATTAATGTTAATTGGCAGAGATGATAATGATATGTTAACTCATTTCCCAAAGAGCCTTAGTCTCTGTTGGTCTTCACATCCACACGCTTTAAACACTGAAAGGAAATACATAAGTCAGTGCTCATAAAAAGTATACAATTTTCCACAAATTGTGAAGTTTAAGAAATATCTCATTGTGCATTCTAAATGCATGAGAAAATGCACAGAAACACATTGGATCACTGAAGTTAATTAGTTTATAATTATTACCTTTGGAAGCCTCTCTGTTTTTTGAATTATAACAGACACTTGACTTAGAGAAAAACAAGGAAGTGTTCTGATCTTCTGTTCATTACTTCTGCTGTGATTTTTTCTCTTACAAAAACAACTATGTAGAACTGGCCTTGCCTGGTCCACAGGACAACATTTCTCTGGGTGGCAGTGATGATTAAAGGAAGCCACATAAATATTATTGACAATACTGGAGGCTGAATCTTCATCTTCATACATATTCACTTTATGCTCAGATTCCTGTCTCTCTGGCTTATGTTTACAGAATATTTTCTTTATCTTCTTATCTCATAAGGGGACCCAACATATGGCAAAATAGTCTTACACTACCTAGCAGTATGGAGAGGAAGGTGGGGCACTTTTTGCCATTTTCCTGCTTGGTATTCATTACCAAGTGGGCATCTTCCCCTTTTAATTTGATCCCTTCTGTGTTTTGGATATCTGATATAAAAGGAAAAGCAGGTATTGTCTTTGCTTAATCATTGACATGACCAAAGTCTTTACTCCAGCTTTCTTTTCTTTTCACCTACAGCAGGTTGCTCCCCATAAACACATACACACATGGCAGCAGATTACAGGGGCTTTTTTTGCTATTAGGATATTAGAAATTTAATAACTATTTTTTCTGAAGACATGCATAAAAGTATTTAAAACAGAATTATTAACATTAATGTGAATTTTTGAAAGCATTGCTTCAATTTTCTTACATGCCGGATACTCTACTAAGCATATCATGTAAGTCAATATTAAATACGAAAATATACTGTCTCTTTGAAAACCTCTCAATTATGTCCCACTTAGAGATCATCTCTATTGCTCATAATTGATGCTTCTCTTTAAAATCAAAATTCTGTGTTGTTTTATAATAAAACTATGTGGTAATTTTCAAGTATCTTTGGTGCATCAAAAATATATATGAATCTTCTACAAATTTCTTTCATGTTTGCCTCCATCATCCTTTTTTACAAAGCTTAAAATTGTCCATTTACATATTTTTTCTGAGAATTCTAAAGCTCTATGGCTAATGTGATATATATTTAGATTGCAAATATTGTCCTAGGAACATTCATGAGCCCAGAAAACTGCTGTCAGAGGACTGTGTGTTTATTCATGTTTTTATTCCTAAACAACATAGTCTATTCTCTAACCACTAATGTGTCCTTTGTTGACTGTGCTACCCTTAGGGGAAGCAGATGTACAAAGTAAGAGGTCTGTTCAGAAAAAAGTTCAGCCATTGTTAATAAAAAAAAATAATGGTTTGTACAATATCAGTGTAACCTGGCAACCAAAGAGAGTGAACTGGAATACACATGTGTGAACAATGACAACTTCACTGTATAGTTAGTGGGGGTGGTAGACACCATTGAGTGAGCATATGTACTGTGTGGCTGTTGAATTGAAAATGACTGAGCGAGGAGAATAATGAATCTGCATCAAATTTTTCATTAAGCTTGAACATTCCTCCATGGAAACTATTCAGATGATTCAGAAGGCTTTTGGGGATGACTCAATGAGTGCAGTGCCAATAAAAGTGTGGAACAAATGCTTCAAAGATAGTTGAGAATCTGTTCAAATGATCCATGTTCTGGAAGGCCTGAGACAAGCAGAATACCTGAGAATGTTGAATGTATATGGGCTGCAATCAGCAAAGATCAGCAACTGACAGTGTGGGAACTAGAAGCTGATCTGCATATTCCAAAAAATACCGTGTCCAAGATTTTGACACAGGATCTTGGTATGAAATGCATCATGGCAAAATTTGTTCCATGGCTTCTGATACCAGAGCAGAAAGAACATTGTTTTGCAGTTGGTAGAGCTGTGTGAGGTCCTAAGGTGCCCACATTGAAGGGGACTAAGGTGTCTTTGTTCTGCGTACAGTGTTTCTTGTATCTTCTATCTTCTTCAATAAATGTCTCCTTACTTCCAGCCCAGATGGAGACATAGGCTGACACACTGTGCCCCCTTATACAACCAAACTTAAGGACAATAAAGATTTAGAAACAAGAAAACATCCAGAACTGATAAAAATTGAACTGTACAGAAGTCCAACAACCATTCATTTAGACTGGTAAGAGGGGCGGAGTCACGGCAGGAAAAACAGGAGGTTGGCTGACCCAGGTGAGCAGGCAGCAGTAGCTGGCAGATCCCAGGCATGCAGGTGGTAGCAGATGAACCCCGGGCACACAGGCAGCAGCTAGCAGACCCCAGGGGCATGGGGTGGCAATGGTGCAGACCCAGTGAGGCTGTGCAAGGTATCTGGCTGACCAGGTGGTCCCACCTTCGCATGCAGATAATCCAGGTGAAAGGGAAGTGGTGGAAGGGACTGGAATCCGACAGAGAGAAGAGCAAGTGCCATTGTTCCCTCTCGGACCCCACCCCCACATACAGCGTCACTACCCAGCAACTGTGCTGCCCCGCCCTGGGGAACACATAAGGCTCTGCCCCTCACTATGTAACAGCCGCAACCAGACCAAACAAACAAACAAAAAAATGGCTCAAATGGGAGAACAAATCAAAGCCTCAGAGCCAATTCATCTAAGCAAAAGAAGAGATAGCCAACCTATCAGATGCACAGTTCAAAGCACTGGTGATCAAGATGTTCACAAAATTGGTTGATTTTGCTCACAAATTAGATGAACAAATGAAGGCTACAATAAGTAAAATGAAGTAAAATGCACAAGGAACCAATAGAGATGGGAGGAAAACTGGGACTCAAATCAATGGAGTGGACCAGAAGGAAGGAAGAAACAACCAAACAGAAGAGAAATAAGAAACAGGAATTCAAAAAAATGAGGAGAGGCTTAGGATCCTCCAGAACATCTTTAAACATCCCAACATCCGAATTATAGGGGTACCAGAAGGGGAAGAGGAAGAGCAACAAGTGGAAAAGTTATTTGAAAAAATAATAAAGGAGAACTTCCCCAATCTGGCAAAGGAAATAGACTTCCACAAAGTCCAGGAAGCTCAGAGAGTCCCAAAGAAGGTGGAACCAAGGAGAAACACACCAAGGCACATCATAATTACATTAGCCAAGATTAAAATGAAGGAGAGAATTCCAGAAGCAGCAAGGGATAAGGGGAGTCACGTACAAATGAGATCCCATCAGACTGTCAGCTAATTTCTCAAAAGAGACCTTATAGGCAAGAAGGGGCTGGAAAGAAGTATTCCAAGTCATGAAAGTCAAGGACCTACATCCAAGATTGCTCTATCCAGTGAAGCTGTCATTTAGAATGGAAGGTCAGATAAAGTGCTTCTCAGATAAGGTCAAATTAAAGGAGTTCATCATCACCAAGCCCTTATTATATGAAATGTTAAAGGGATTTATCTAAGAAAAAAAGATAAAAATAGGACAGTAAAAAGACAGCAAACTCACAGATATTAACAACCATACCTAAAACAAAAGCAAAGTAAGCAAATAAGTAGAACAGGAACAGAAACACAGAAGTGGAGATCACATGGAGGGTTAGCAACAGGGGAGTGGGAGGGAGGGAAGGTACAGAGAACAAGTAGCATACACAGTGGGTAGAAAATGGACAGGGAATGGGCAAAAATAGTGTGGGAAATGTAGAAGCTAAAGAACTTATGATTATGACTCATGGACATGAACTAAAGGAGGGGAGGGAATGTGGGTGGGAGGGGGTGTGCATGGTGGATGAGAATGAAAGGGGGAAATGGGACAAGTGTAATAGCATAATCAATAAAATATATATAAAAAATAAATGACTATCTTTCATAGTATGTGGCTGAATACTTTCTGGGCAGACCTCTTCAGGCAAAAGTTTACTTTTCTTCTGAAATTGTCCTTTATGGAGTCACAGTTCTTCATGTTATGTTTAGATATAAGCTCTAAAAGGTTAATGTTCACTAACTAATATTTTAGTATTTGCATATACCCAGAAAACTATTATAGGGTCATAATTTATTTATTTTATACTTCTAATAGTACAATTGTCTAAAATATTATTATTCTATTTTCCTGGGTAATAATTGAAGCAAAAACAATAAAAATACTACATGAAATAGATATTTAAAAAATCACAAAATATGTCATTCTAAAATCTTTCAAGTATATTATTTTCACTTTGTAGGAACAGAGGAAGAAAGAAACAATATACTTTCCAAGCATACAATGTCATGATTTCTCAAAAGCAGCTAGAATACAGTTATCTTTTAAATGTTTGAAATATTTCTAAGACAAAGAAAAACAATGTAATATTTGGGAAGACTTTAAAGCTAAAACTTTAATGAAAGCCCTATTGAACTAAACACCCATTGTGCTCCATTTAAAACCATGCTCACATTCCCACTTAAATATTGGGTAATCATAAATTGGTCATAACAAGTGGCCTCTGTCCCAGGTTAAAGTTAGAAAACTTTAAACAATTTCAAAGTTCATAGTTCAAAGAAAGACTATGAACAATTGTAGGAATCTAAAATAAAGCATCAGTATTAATCAGAATCAACAACTCAAAATCCTAAGTTATTTGCCAGAAAATCCAGGGGCATATGAATTTTAAAAAGAAAAGACAATATTATGTAGTTCTTGAAAGAAGACTTGTTAATTAGTGGAGATAAATGTGATGTGGATGTGTGATAATTTCAGTAAAGTAAATAAAATGAAGCACTAAGATTATCATACATGTGCATAATAATTATCAAAATGAAAGAGAAAGATAAATAATCCTAGTAGCTGAATTGGAGAAAATACAATAGTCCTTAAAAAGCTCTAATTAATATACTCAGAGAAATTCAAGGTGACATTACACATATAATACATCAGAAGCAAGTGTGAATAGGATATATTCAGGGATAAAAAAGAACCATTGAAAAACACTGATAATAAAGCTAATGTTGATAATTACCTTATGTGTGAAATGTAAAAATAAGCCAAGAAATATATAGATCTATAGATACTTGATTAATAGATAACCCAGAGAAACCTCCCTAATTTTTTTCAAAGAGCAAATGTACACCAAAATCTCTAAGAGTCTATTGACCAAAGGAAAAATATATGCATTGTAGACAGTAGAAGAGTATTTCTTAAACTGTGATATGTGGACAACTTGTATCAGAAACTATGGGGATATTTAAAAATTGAATACAATTTCCCAGACCCAGAAAACATCCACTACATCAGACTCTGTAAGTATAGCTAGGATGGATGAATTTTAATAAGGGTTCTTAGGTGACCTTAAAGTTACTATAGTTACTACTATATTAAAGCCATCTAAAGGATTCAAAAAATTTAAATAACTTTCAGACATTTTAATACTTTTTGATTTTGAGAAACACTTTCAAAAACTATATATATATATATATATTTATAGCCACTCTAAAAGAAAGCTTCTTTATTTTCCCATATCTTCATATTTATTACACGTAATCTCCATGAAAATATTTTTCTTATTTTAACTATTTTCTAACCTTATTTTATTAGGAGCTAGTTTAGTGTATAACTCATGGTGTAGTCATTCAATGTTGTTTTAAATGAATAGTCTAGACTTTTGCTGTTCAACATACCATCCACTAACATGTGTTTACTGAGCACTTGAAATGTTACTAATGTTAATTTCTAAGACATAAAAAAGTAAAATATCTCACTAATCTTTCTTGTAATAATTGCATATTAAAATGACTTGTTAAAGGGTAACATGCAATTAAAATAAAAGACCATTTTTAGTGCAAGTTCTTCCACATATCTTGAGTTATTTTTTTCCTGTTTTCTCTAAATTACTTTTTAACAGTGTATTAGAGTTTATTCCAAAGTTGTAGCTTTTATGTATTTGTTTCCTAATCAAAAAACCTCATTAACCATTCAGTCTCTTGAGTTTTAAACAACAGATTTCCAAGAAACACAAGTGAAATGACCAGGGTATGAGGAGATTCTAAAGTTTACCTTTGTATTCAGCCTTTCTTGTCTTAAAAGTGCAAACAACAAATAAGGCTCTCTTAAGTTTTTAATAAATTTCTATTTCAAACTAAGGAAACTGAAAAGTCTCCCTGTCTAATAGTTTTTTTTTAATTCTGTTTTTAGAATTAGGTAAAGTAAGGAAGTATGACACATAAAAGTATCAGTATTTTTAAATTATTTCAAGTAAAAAGAGAGGGTCTTTATTTCTTTGGGAAAAAATACTAGGAAGAACATGTATGATATTCATTTGCTTCATCACACATTTATCTGAACTTTTAATACATAGATACTAAATTTTTATATTTCCAATGAAGTATCAAGTGTTATAAATTATAGGTGGAAAACACAAATTTTTTTTAACTATAACATTATATGCTGAACTTGCCCAATTCCATTCAATTCATTTTACTATTGTGTAACTTCAATCAGCAAACATTGATTGCATAATAACACTTACCACAATTTAAATTCATGTATGTGTAAACATACACAATTCTTAAATGTCCAATATTCAGGTTAATATCAATACATTTTCAAAATGACATTGTCATCATTTATCAGAATAAGAAAAGTGGGTCTAAAGGCATTCCTAATCTAGTAACATCAGACCAATATTAACTTTAATTCATAATCATATTCTTTTTTCTATTTTGTTGATTATGCTATTACAGTTGTCCTGTTTTTCCCTCTTTGTCCCCCTCCACCCAGCACCCCTCAGTCCTTCACACAATCCCCCTACCTTTGTCGATGTACATGGATCATGTGCGTAAGTTCTTTGGCTACTTCCTTTCCTATACTGTACTTTAAATCTCCATGACTATACTGTAAGTACCTATTTGTCCTTCTTAATCCCCTTGCCTTGCACTCATTCTCCTACACCCTCTACCGTCTCTGTATCTTCTAACCTTGGCATTTTAATTGTGATGTGTCATGGGGTGTGCCTGTCTGTCTCCATCTTCTTTGGGGCTCTCTGTGTTTCCTGGACTTGCATGCCTATTTCCTTCACCAAATTAGGGAAGTTTCCTTTCATTATTTTTTCAAAGAGATTACCAATTTCTTGCTCTTTCTCTTCTTCTGGCAGCCTTATAAAGTGAATGATGGACTGCTTATAGTTGTCCCATAGGCTGCTTACATTAACCTCATCTTTTTGGATTCTCTTTTCTTCTTGTTTTGACTGGTTAATTTTGCTTCCTTATGTTCTAAATCATTGGTTTGATTCTTGGGTTCATCCATTCTACTGTTGTTTCCCTATAAATTGTTCTTTATTTCAATTAGTGTACCTTTGTTTCTGAATGGATCTTTTTTATGCTGTTAATATCCTCACTAAGTTACTTGGGCATGCTTAGAACCAGTGTTTTGAATTCTGTATCTGATAGATTGATTATCTCCATTTTGTTTAGCTCTTTATCTGGAGTTTTGCTTTATTCTTTCATTTGGACCATGCTTCTTTGTCTCCTTGTTTTGGCAGCCTCCCTGTGTTTGTTTCTATGTGTTAGGTAGAGCTGTTTTGATTCTGTGTCTTAGTACTGTGGCCCAATGTAGTAAGTGCCCTGTAGGGTCCAGTGGCACAGCCATCCCTATTACCTCATCTGGGTACTCGAGGTTCATCCTCATGTGTGCTGAGTACACCATCCTCTTGTAGTTGAGCCTTCACTGCTGTTGGCAGATCAATGGGAGGGATTTACCCAGACCAATTAGCTGCAAGGATTGGCTGTGACCAATTAACACCACCCTCCACCCTCCACAGAGGATCAGCTGTGCAGGGGCAGGGTGGTGGTGCTCTGACGTGGTCCGTTGCTGTCCACTGAGTGCTCTAGCTCTGGGTTTTCCCTGGGTGGTGCAGGCTAAGATCAGCCCCCACCTGTGGTTTTCCCTGGGCCAGCCTACCTGAGTTATATAGCAATCTGCTACTTGTGCTGGGCTGGAGATTTCCAGGCAAAGCCAAGCTCTAAATATAGGCTGCTAGTTCTGGGCCTAGGGCTCACTGAGGCCAGTTGCTCCTTCTTTGAGAAGATTTAGGAAGTTGTGATGCAGAACCAAGACCAGCCATTTATATGGAAAAGAAGCTTTGGTGGACTTGTAAGTCGGGTGGGGGAGAGCCTCTGGGTATCTCCCTGGCAGGTCAAACAATTTTAGCCAGGTTGATGGAATCTTAGATACAACACCAGTCTGCCAGCTCTGTGGGGGGAGGGCCCAGAAAAGGGACAATGGCCTCTATTCTCCTTGATGACAGACAACCCAGCCTCCTCCTGCATGCCACTAGTGCCCCTCAAGGCACCTCTCCACTGCCACAGTCCAGAGGAAGTAAATCTAAGTAAGTGAGTCCGTGTGTGTTTTTTTAAGAGGAACTGCTTGGGGCTCCAGAAGTTTCTTCCACTGACTCAATCCCACTGCTTTTTGCAGCCAGAGGTTGTAGGGACTTGTCTTCCTGGCAGTGGAACCCTGGGCTTGGGGCCCTGGTGTGGAGCTGGGACTCCTTGCTCCTGAGATATCCCTCCCAAATTTTTATCTACCACATGTGGATGTAGTACCAATCCACTCCACATCTGTGCCCCTCTTACCAATCTAAATGGATGTGTTTTCTTTAATTCCATAGTTGTCAGACCTCCATTCAATTCAATTTCTGTCAGTTCTGATTGATGGTTGCTCTATATTTTAGTTGTAATTTCATTGTGGTTGTGCAAAGAGGTGAGCCATGTCTGCCTATACTGCCATCTTGATCAGAGGTATAATCATATTCTTAATAGACAGAAATATATCATTAAAAACTAAAATGAATTACTTTTTCTGTGTAGTATTTACCATCTCTGTCTCCTTCTCTCTCTCTTTCACTCTCACCCTCACTTCTTCTATCCCTTCCTTCCTCCCTTTAATTGGGTAGTTATTTTTCATCAATAAGTGTGATAAACAATTAATTTCTTCCTTATCTGCACTCTGAAGGGTCTCTTATCACAGCTCTTTCTATGCTTTAGTATTTTGGGGTGAATACTGACATTAATACCTCTTGAAAAAAAGCTTATTTTCATTAGAAACAAAGGACAATGGGAAAATTGAATTGTCTCTATTATAACTAGAATAGAATTTTGAGAAAAATGATTGAAGAAACAGAGGTGATATGTGTGGTTTATATATAACCACACTACTTTCTGCTTATAAGTCATTTTATTTTTAGTTTTAATTTATTTTATTGTATTTTTCCATTACCATTTGTCCCCTTATACCCTTCTCCCTCCATAGTCACCACACTGTTGTCTATATCCATGAGTTCTTCTTCCTTTTTCCTTGATTCCTCCACCCTCTCACCCTCCTCCGAGCTGTCAGCCTGCACTCTACCTATGAATCTGTCTCTATTTTGCTTATTACTTCAGTTTATTCATTAGATTCCACATATGAATGATGTCATATAGTATTTGTCTTTCTCTGATTGGCTTATTTAACTCAGTATAATGTTCTCCAGGTTCATCCATGCTGTCTCAAAGGGTAAATTTTTCTTCTTTTTTATAGCTGAGTAGTATTTCATTGTGTAAATTTTCCATAGTTGTTTTACCCACTTGTCTAGTGATGGACACTTGGGCTGGTTCCAAATCTTGGCTATTGTAAATAGTGCTGCAGTGAATATAAGGATGCATATATTCTTTTGAATTATTTTTTTGGTTTCTTCATGTATATATACCCAGAAGTGAAATCACTGAGTCATAAAGTAGATCTATTTTAATTTCTTGAGGTATCTTCATACTGCTCTCCATAGTGGCTGCACCAATCAATCTGCATTCCCATCAAGAGTACAAAAGGGTTCCCCTTTCTCCACTAGTTTTAGCAATCTGTGTACAAAGCAGACTGATGAATCAAACTGTAATAATGTCATAATATTGTATTCAAAAAGTTTGTTCAAAAATAATTGCAGTATTATCATCATACATTTCCAAGAGTTCAACTGGACCTTATTTCTATGTGGAGTGTCTTTCATTATTTGCAATTTTCATTTTGTTGTATTTGAATGTTTAAGGGAAAACTCTCAAGTCTTTCAAACTTGCCAGTTTTCATCTTTTAAAACTAATGCATGATGTTTCACATGATTCATTTTACAGTGAATTTTAACAATTATATGAAGACCAAACAGAAAGTGGATGCTCAATAGTTATTTGACTAAAGAAAAGCTGTTAAGAATTGAAGGAATTCAAAGAATACCTTAACATTCCATTACTCAGATAGCAATAAAAATGAACTAATTTGCATTTAAAAACTAGTGTCTAACTTGTATTATGATTTCATTAAGAACAAAAACCTTGATTTTGCTTCTTAGTTGGATACAGAATGTCCATGACTTTTATTCTCAACCTTAACTACCAAACAAACCAGACTATAATATCATATTTTCCCTTATGAGAAAATTGAATATTTTAATACATATAAGTTAACTAAGATAAAGAGAATCCCAAGAAATTCCTAGGAAATAAGATAGTTAAGCTGCTTTTATCACTGACAAAGAGGCATAAGAAAAAAAATGCAATAAATATTGATTTAAAAAAACAGTCATAACTTCTGATCAAGGTGGAAGCATGGATAAACATGACTCACGTCTCAGCACAACCAAAGCAAAAATTACAACTTGACTACAAAGCAACTATCACTTAGAATTGTCAAAAAATTGAGCTGTTGGAAGTCCGGCAACCAAGGAATTAAAGAAGTCACATTCATCCAGAAGGACAGGCAGAAACACGGAGGCACACAGAGAGGTGTGGAAACATAGAGATGCAGAATGGGCAGCCCCACACTCATGCATGATGGATAAAAACAGGGAGGGGTATTTGGTATGGAGGGATCTGAGTCCCACATCAGAACACCCAGTCCAGAGTTCCAGTGCCAGGACAGTAAGTCCTGACAACTTCTGTTTGAAAAAACCACTGGGGGTTGGAGTGGCAGCAGAAACTGCAGGATTCCCACATGTCTCCTCTCAAAGGGCCCACAATGGACTTAGGACTGATGTGACTCACTCCCTCTGATCTCCAGTACAGGAGCAGCAGCTAGAAGAGCACTAGTGACATATGGTAAGACATTGAAATGCCTGGCATCAGGGTGAGTGCCAGAGGACAGTTTCCTCATAGGCAAAACTCCAAAGACCAGGCAGCAGAATTGTCTCCATTTTGAGCTCTTCCCTGCACAGAGACACATAGTAGTAACACCATATCTGAGACTCCATCAACCTGGTTCACAAGGGTTGCCCCACCCTGGGGATTACCTATGGCTCCATAGCATCCAACTTACCTGTGTGTTTTTCTACAATAAGCCACACTACTGAGACAGCAAGTCAAAGCAAGTCTACTTAATACATAAAAACAAACAAAGAGAGGCTGATGAAATGAAGAGACAAAGAAGAGACATGGCCCAAATGAAAGAACATCGAAATTTCAGAAAAAGAGCTAAACAAAATGGAGATAAGCAATCTATCAGGTGCAGAGTTCAAATCACTGGTTATAACAATGCTCAAGGAACTAATTAGATACTTCAACAACATAAAAAGACCCTGGCAGAAATGAAATTTATGCTAAGTGAAATTTAAAAAAATATTACAGGGTTCAACAGTGAAGTAGATGAAGGCAATGATCAAATTAATATTTTGGAATACAAGGAAGTAAAAACATTCAATCAGAGCAGCAAGAAGAAAAAAGAATCCAAGAAAAAACAAAGATAGACTAAAAAGCCTCTGGGACAGATTCAATATACCAACATTCTATTTATAGGGATGCCAGAAAGAGAAGAGGAAAAACAAGAAACTAAAAACTTATTTGAAAAAATAACAAAAGAAAATGTCCCTAATTTGATGAAGGAAGTAGACATGCAAGTCCAGGAAGCACAGAGAGTCCCAAACAAGATGGACATAAAAGGATTATACCAAGACACATCATAATTAAAATAGCAAAGATTAAATATGAAGAGAGAATCTTAAATACAGCAAAAGAAAAGCAGATAGTTATCTACCAAGGAGTTTCCATAAGACTGTCAGCTGTTTTCTCAAAAGAAACTTTGCAGACAAGAAGGGACTGCCTAGAAGTATTTAAAGTGATGAAAAGAAAGGAACTACAACCTAGATAACTCTATCTGGCAAAGCTATTATTTAGAATTGAGGGGCATATAAAATGCTTTCCAGACAAGGTAAGGCTAAAAGAGTTCATCATCACCAAGCCATTATTATATGAAATGTTAAAGGAACTTATTTAAGAGAAAGAAGATTAAAATGATGAACATTAAAATGGCAACAAGTTCACAATCATCAACAACTGAATGTATAGAAACAAACTAAGCAAATGAGCAGAAAAGAAACAGAATCAGAGATATGGAGATCATTAGGAAGGTTATCAGTTGAGAGGAGGAAGTGGGAAAGTAAGGGAAAAAGTGCAGGAATTAAGAAGTACAAATTAGCAGGTATAGAATAGACAGGAGGATGTTAAAAATAATATAGGAAATGGAGAAGTGAAATAACTATGCATGACCCATGGACATGAACTAAGGTGGGGACTGCCAGAAAGAATGGGGTATCCTAGGTGGAGCAGGTCAAAGGGGGAAAAGTGGGACAACTGTAGTAGTATAATCAATAAAATATATTTAAAAATTCACATTTTAAGTAAACTAACATCCCTACATAAACTGGTATAATAGATGAAATTTATTAGGACATCAAGTCACAGAGAGTTTGTACCCCCATCTGCTCTTCCCCAGAGATTATTTCTACTTGGGATAGTATACTGAAGGCTGTCCTCCAAAGGAGAGCCAAGAGAATATCCGTTGCATTGTACGATACCTCACATAAGGTGGGAGCAGGGCCAGAAAGTGGAAGGAAATTTCTCCCACAAATTTTTGGATTTTACTGAGCAAGCCAATGATTGTTGGCTGGTTTTTGATACTATAGAGGAGACCTGAAAATAAACCACCTTGAAGCTTTTTCCGGCTTTGCTGAGTATAATGCAGAGGTCCTTCAAATGTTGGAGACAGGGCAGTAGGGTAGAGAGACTTAATGCCAGGATTCAAATTACAGTGTGCAAAAATTCCATGGCCACCCCTAAAATAGGCAGCCATACTACAAACCTCAACAAAATATTCTATGGTTCAGAAAGCTAGCTGTTGGGCTAGAGAGGAAACAGTATCTCCAGAGGGTTTCTGGTACTCAGTATCAAGCCAGCTTAAACATGAGACACATTCCACTTTAAAGCTTGGAACCACATGAGGAACTAGGATTAAGTTCAAATTCAGCACGACATACATTTTGTTCAGTTTAGATTAGTGGGTTTACAGAAGCAGAGTTGTCTCCTCTTGTGAGTGTAAATATTATTTATCTTCATTTACACTGTTTTTTCTAACACACATTATCTGGAAGTTGAAGAAGCAAGATAAGGGGCATCGTGGTCAAGAGAAGGAAAATTTAATACAAGCAGACTAAGAGATAGATAAAATGTAGGGCTTATCAAAAGGATCTTTAAAATAATTATGGTAGTTATGTTAAAGGATTAGTGTAAAGAATGGAAAATGTGCATAAATAATGAGTAATGTCAGCACAGATAAAATTATATAAAATTGAGCCAATTGAAAATGCTAGGAAAAAATGTGCTATCAGAGGTGAAAACTTCAAGATGTTAAAGCTCATTGCACACAGCAGGAAAAAAATCATTAACATGACGGTAGGCTAAGTGAAATTATCACAATATAAACAAAGGGAAATATTGTTAAAAATATAACAGAATTACTGTGATCCATAGAAAATGCCATACATTTTGGCATTTTCTATGTGGTAGGGAAATAAAGTGGAGCAGAAGAAATACTTGAACAGATAATGACTGAAAATTTTACAAAACCAATAATAGACACCAACCCAAAGATATGGAAATATTAATGTGTTCAAGCTTGACATTAAAAAAAAGAAAAAACAAAAATAGAAATACACTTAAGCACATCAAATGTGAACTGCTGAAAATGAAAAGTAAGGTAGTTTAAAAACAGCTAGGGAATAAAAACACATTCCATATAGTGGTTAAAGGATATTTGTGACTATTGTCTCCCCATCACAGACAGTGAAGGACAGGAGATAATGGGGTATCGTCTATAAAGTGCTGCAGGAGTGAAACTGTAATCCAAGAATTGAATGTGACAGCAAAAATGACTGTAAAAAAATGAAGCACTACTTAGAGGGAAAATTAAAGATTTACATGATTCTATCATAAAAGAAAATATAAAATCAATGATTTCAGCTTCCACCTTAGAGCACCACATAACATGAAGCAAATTAAACCTAGTTACATAGAAAAATTAGTGAATAGAAATAATAGAGAATATCAATGAAATATACAAATAATAGAGAAGAGCTTGGTAATATGTAGGTACCTGAAAAGATTAATGAAATTAGTTATCTCTTAGCAAAAAGTCAAGAATAAAAATCACAGAAAATAAAAAGATAACACCAAGGAGAAAAGAGAAGAAATTGCTACCAATTATATATATTAAGTAGTTAATAAGAGTTTGAAAACCTTATGGCAATAAACTTATCGATTTTGCTGAAATTGACAGATCTATGAATAACTACACTTATCAAAACTGATACAAAACAAGTAGATAGTTTAAATAGCCTATGAGGTAATTTAGATATTATTGTTAGAGAATTATTACTAGCAGAAAATGTATTACTTACAAACCATTACTTTTTTCCTTGTTCACACTATCTTCTATGTGGCATATCTTTCCTAATTACAAGAAATTTTAATGGAACCTTAGTTTTAGCACCTTTATATTATGATTACCTGTTTCTTTAATGTAAGTCACATATACTGTACATTGTCCAAGTCTTCTTTTCATTTATTTATTAAATTCATATTTATTGAACACCTATTTCCTTAAAGGCTGGAAATTCTGTGAACACTATAAGTATAATCTTTGTTCGCAAGGAGCTTATATTCTAGGTTGGGAAAGGTAGATAATTAATAAACCTAAAAGTGGTGTAAATATGTTATCTAGAAAACAAAATAATGTATCATAGAGAATAGCCTTAGGACCACATTATATTATATGATGAGGTGAAGAATAGATTTGGGTGGGAACTCAGGACTTAAAGTCTTTCCATGTTTAGTTTGAAGTGTTTCCATACCAGTGAATAATACATCAACTACTTGGATGCACATCTTTAGAACTGATGGAGTAAAAAAGCTAGTGCTAAAAATGTGCTTGATCCTTGGACAGCACGGAAGTTGGGGGTACCCACTCCCAAGCAGTTGAACAATCCAAGCATAACTTTTGAATTTCCCAAAAGTTAAGTTGTCCCTCAGTTCCTCGGTATTTGTTGGGGTTTGGTTCTAGACATCCTGCAGGTACCAAAATCTGAGGGTGCTCAAGTCCCCTATATAAAGTAGCAAATATCAATGTATACAATTGGCCCTTCTCATCTGTAGACTCCCAATCAATGCTCAAAACAATACAGAAATATATTGAAAATAATTGGCATGTAAGTAGGTCCACAGAGTTCAAATCTTTGATTGTTTAAGGGTCAACTGTAGCTGGTTAGAGTATGCTATCCAGATAAATTCATACAGAGAAGATTTTTCTGCATCTAAGACCTAGCATGCCAACATTTAGAGATCTAGCAGAGAAAGGGAATCATATGATGAAGAATGAAGTGAAGAAAGAGAATGACTTTGGTGGCTCAGGTCAGACCATGTCAAACAGAATCTGAAGTCCATGGATCCAGTTTTGTGTACAACAGGGAGACAGAAATTTAATAGTATTTGTTTACATAAATAGTAAATAGTACTACAACAACTTGTAAGATTTAATGTCCATTTCAAATTGGAAAATAATTTCATTCCTGGACTGTGGCTCATGATTATTTTGCATAAAACTGACTTTCAGTTATTTTCCATAATATTACTTTATCCAGTAAAGTTTTTCTTAATAGAATGCATTTACTTTTGACTTTCTTGTGACTCTAGACCTAGGATCAGCAAAGTTTTCTTATTATAACAGTCATGCATATTCAAAATGTTCATGCATATTTGAGACCTATAGATCTTTTTGCTTATACTAAAGAATTTCCAAAATGATAAAGATTGCTCTTTCTTTTGTCACTCTTATTTGAATGTCACTTGTTTGGGGTTATGTTTACGTAATCCTCATCAACTATATAACACAATTGCAAAGCATGTTAATCACAGGTCAGTTATGACAAGTTTTATGACTAAATTTTCTTTCTTAATGCTGAGAAAAAATGTGTTAGCAAATAAAATATATTTGATTGGCTTTTGCACTATATTGATTCATGGTTGATTTTAAAGTTACTATCCAAGGGGGGGCACATACAAAAACCAGGATTATCTTCTGGAAAGCAGGTCACTTGTGGTATAGGATTCCCCCTAGGTGAGTGTTCTAGGAACCCATCTGTATCAGTGTACCAGCTGGCATTGTTGTGAGAGGCTGTGTTTGGCTTCAGTGGACATTTTTGAAGACTTTTTAAAATGTATTTGCCTGTTTTATGATGGGAGATTTATGAGCACCTGTCTGCAATGCACTGAGTGTCCAGCAGTTTTTGAGCAAAAATGGTATGAACCCCATGCTCCACTATCCCTATTCACCAGATTTTGCCCTGAGCGACATTTTCTGGTTTCCCCAGAGGAAAAAGTCTTCAAAGGGAAATGGTTTGCTGATGTGGAAGAGGTAGAACAAACACACAAACAAAAAAGGCAGAAGCACTAAAAGGCATCAAAATCAATGTGTTCAAAAACTGTTTTGAACATTGGAAAAAACATCTTAATAGGTGTATTGCATCAAATGGAGAGTATTTTGAAGGTTACTGACATTTAAACACATAAGAATAAATACACAAATTTTTATAAATAAATTCCATTTATCTTGATCCCTCATTTTTTGCTATGTTGTATTTTCAACTTCAGATTGTAGAAGTAATACTTTGAAGATAGAAATTAATGCCTCTTCATGGCGCAATATAGAATCAAAGCCTTTATATCTGTACTTTTCCTGAAAAAGTTTGACTGAGGCTTTCCTCAATGTAAGTATACTTGCCACCTTTCCTGATACTACATCTATGAGATCAGGTTTTAGGGTATGATATTTGTTGAAGTGATGTCACAGACTGAATTGTGTCCCCCTGCAAAAATTTAAGTGGTGAAACACTAACTCCCAATATTACTATACTTGGAGAGTCTTTAAAGAGAAAATTACATTTACATGAAGTCATAAAAGTGTAGCTCTAATTCTAGAGGACTGGTGTCCTTAGAAGAAGAGGAGAAGACACCAGAGAGCATTCTCTGATGCGTACGTGGAGAAGTCACGTAAGACAAAATAAGACACTCTGTAAGCCCTAAAGAGAGGCTTCATCAGGAACTAAATGGGCAGGCACCTTGATCTGGAACTTTTAGCCTGCCGACATATGATGAAATACATTTCTATTGTTAAGCTATCCCATCTGTGACATTTTCTCATGGCAGTCCAAGCAAACTGATACAGGAAAATATTGGTGACCAGGTGACTGTGCTCAAGTTTGTTCAAGTTTAGGAGATGCAGATACTTTGTTTCAATATTTTTCCACTGTCTCCCTCATTTTCTAAATCAAACTTCAAAATTCTACTGAAAGAAGTACTTTTATAAAAAGCTAATTGCTATTTTATAATTTTTGTGTTTTTTAGTGATAGCCTATTGCATATATTCATTTTTATTTTATACTTTTCAGACATCTATGTAATTTAATTAGGAATAAATTATTGTTGTTCTTTTACATGAACATTGTATACTTATAATTTTATCTAATTTTATATTTTGCTTTGAAAAGTAGACTTAATTCTTCAATTTGTATTTTAGGAGAAATATTTGCAATCTTTGATAATATGTAAAAAAAGGTTTTTTTCTGTTTCTAAAGATAATTATAAATGAGAATTCCCATATGTGTTTGGGCAATAATAATATGCTAGGAAAATGATAAAATTTATGACAGATAACTCAATATTGGTAAACTGAGCAACACATGACTGTCAGAGAAAAGAAAGCATAAAGTACTTAAATTAGAGACCAACACATCAGGTCAGAAGAAGGAAAAGGATAAAGACTTATTAACCTGATTACAAAAATTCACTAGTATTGTCATTTCAGCTCATGGCCTTGGTATATGAGGGGAAAAAAGGATACGTTACTGTTCAGTCCCACAGAGCCTAATCCCATCAGCAGGCTACTACATTGGGACATCTTCAGGTCCAAAGAATCAAATGGGTGGGTAGGGCAGGGGAGAGTAATGGGGGGGAGATGGGGACAACTGTAATTGAACAATAATAAAATAAAATAAAATATCAAATGAATAATTTGTATTGAGGAATATATATTTAATTATAAAGTTCCAACTGTTCGCTCATTATTCATCAAATATTTTTTGACATCTAAAAGATTTCAGACAGTTTACTGTATGTGGAAAATGTGAACCTCAAAACATAACTAAAATACAACTTCAGTGGTACAGGGTAATGTGAAAATGGAGGGTTGAACATTGGTAGAAAAAGTGATTGTAGCACGTATGTATCTGTTTATTGGCTAGTCTGGAACCTTCAGCTGCCTCAGAGAGCATACATGGTAAAGTACAAATTAATAAATTCAATAAGCCTGATTGAGAATTAGAAAGACTAGACAGCCTCTTTGACAAAGTTAAAGTAATTCCTTATCTGACGTACATCTAAAGAGAAGACATGGCTGGAATTAAGCCTAGAACATGAATGCAATTCCTGTAGAGTAGGAGCACCAAATAAATGCACCACTCTGTCAGGTTTCTTATGTGAAAGAAAGGACAGCAATACAGAGCTGAGTTCCACAAAATGGAACTTTCAAATAGACAGAGATAAATTTGATAATGTTGGATCCCCTAATAGGTCAGGAACTTGCCTGAGAGTAGAAACAACATCTCCTCCCTATTGCCATCCCCTCAAGTATCCGAAAGAACTATCTTTTTAGGCATAAAAAGCCTTAAGGTCACTGTCATACAGTGGATGGTCATTTTTCTTGGGTTTTGCTCATCACTCTTTGTTGCCTCCTGACTCATAAGGAGAGTTAATTCCCTGTATACTCCTATAGAAGAATTAATCTAGGAGCCAACAGAATATACTTCGGGGATTTACAAGATTCACCAGCTTTTACTGACAGAAATCTAAGGATGAAAGGCAAAGAAGAGAATTGAATGTAAGATGATTACTAACATAAGTGTATTCCCTTAGGTATCAGAACTTTTTTTTATATTGGATTAGTTATGTGGTTATAAAAGTCTTTGGTACTCTTTAAATGATAAATGATGACAAGTTGAAAACTAACACAAAGAAAAGAGCTTCCTCATGCATAATGACTTTATAATCAACTTCAAGTGAAGCACTGATCACAGAGCAAAGTTAAATCTCTATGTTATTATGTATGGAATATGTACATATTTATTCAAATAAACCCCAAAGGTTCATCAGGCTTTCCAAATTTTATTCTAATATTTAATATACATTGACATCAATCAGGTATTAAATGTTCTAATTGAATTAATGTCATGATGAATTAATTGAAAGGGGGAAAAGTGACGTGCTCTTTAAATATCATGATTCCTCAGAAACAAAAGTGTCAAATTTCCTCTGTAATTGTAAGTTACAATAGATATTGCCTACTGCAAGGATGGCTCCCGTCTCTAGGCTTGAAGTGATAGTTAATTAGTAATGAGCTGGAAAATACTGGAAACTGGGAACCCATGATGCAGGCAGAAATTTATTATTCTGCTGCTTCACTGTTCACTAATTTTAAACAATTAAAGACAAAACAAAACATTTAAAACCTTGCCATTTTATCACAGAGTTTTTGACCTTTGTTTATAGGAAATAATTTTTCATTTGCTTTGTAGAGCTGGACTTTGCTTTGTAGAGCTGGACTTCCTATATTTTATGGGGATGGATACAAAACTTTTACCTTTACAGGGAAGAGGTTTAAAGTTCTTTAATAACATTTTTGAGGGGAGATATAATTAGTATTGACAATAGACCATAACAACTCCAATTACCTCATTTAAGGTGAGTGTGATGGATACATCTTTCTCCATGCATTTTAGCAACATTAACAAGCCCACTGGAAAAATCCTGGACTAAGAATTTTAAATTGAAGCTTTGCCATCATAACAATTTCAATTTATTAAAATAATGTCTTTGCATACTTCTAATTAAGTTGAATATGCATTTTTGTTGCAACTTTCCTAAACAAAATAGTTAACACTAAAATTTTAGCTCAAAATTTGCCTCACAAATAAAGCTGAAATAAATTATGCAATAATAAGTTGTATTTCTTTAAAAATACTGTTTGAAATGTAAATTTTAAAAATCCTGTTTGAATCAAAGGAGAAGTTTATTAATTCAAACAAAAAAATACTGTTCACCCATATATAACTAATTACTTTGTGAACTGTAGAGAGTATTCTATTCCATAAGTAATAAAAGAAGTCATTAAATTTACAAATAGAATTAATATAACTTATTCAAAAACAAGTAAAATTTATTTATGTACTTCAGAAATATTTTAGATTATGTGACTTTTTAAAAAATAGTCAATGTTTTCTCACGTGGCAATTAGTAGTATAAATTCCATTCACATTTCTGAATTTCATAAACTTTATTTACATTTCAAAATTTTTCAGTATCAATTACTGTCACAAATTCTCCCTTCTGAGCTTTGTAAATATTATTTCATTATTAGCAAATTAATATTGCTGAGTGAAAGCTTTGCCAGACTGATTTTTCCTAAGTCTTCTGTTGGATTCTCATGTGATTCCTTCTCTAACCTTGAATGTGAGCCATTTCATTAATATCTGTCTTGGTATTGACTGTCATTTATCAATTTGCCTTGGGAAAAATCAATTCTTTCTATCTTTTATGAGTCATTGAAAACAATGAGCTTTTTCCTTTTATCTACAATTCACTTTCCTAAAACACTACTCTATGGCATCTTTTTCTAGTGCTGGAATCATAAATTTAAAAAAAGGAAGTGAGGAGGAAGCAGTTCACAACTGAGGAGAGAGAAACCAAAAATGTCCAAGGTATTGGTAAAATTCTGTTTTGGGATATATAATGGGAATATCAATTATTGTTGTTTATATCTACTATTATTAAATAAACATCATATATACTTTCTTATCTATGATATATTTAAAATAATGAAAAATATAAGAAAATATAGAGCTATTATGTATATATTCTTCAATATGTTTTATGAAAAATTTAAACCTTGAGTTATTTCTTCATTCTATGTGAATTTGAGAGTTAACAGAATATAGTTTCTAGTGTACTAGCTCTGACCTTTACTGTGTGACTAAGACAAATCACTTTCATCTCTGAGTTTCATGTTCTCTCTAAATGAAAAGATTACAATATGTGATGTTAAAAATCCCTTATAGCTGTTGTACCCCTGTAAGCTGCTGATAGCCAGTGTTGTGTCATAACCTGCACGCAGCATTTCTAAACAACTGCATCAGCGATGAAGTGGCATTTATTCTCTAATAACAATTAATAGCAATAGTAAGAATTACAGGCAATGATTATAAAGCCTGTTGATTTTCTACAAAAATGTTACTTTAGTAGAATATATTATTGAATAAAAAGAAGTGGCAAAGCATTCAAAAATATCCTTGGAAATGTAAGCGATAGCAATGTACAATTTTGTATATTTGGATGTAGGTAGCATAATTGAATACATCTTTTTTTTTAAAGCTATAATATACTCAAATATAAAAATAATAGTTCTTGCTCAATGTGATTTATTGCTATCATTACAAAGATGAGCATTTTGTATTTTTTAGGACTTAGTGATTCTTTAGAAAATATAATTCTATTTTTAATCTCTATATTTCATTCAATCCTGTTATTTTGCATTGTTGATGTTACTTACATTAGGGGATTATTATATTTCAGATATTTTTAAGCATTGGGAATACAAATCTGAAAAATACAAGGAGTTTTGGTCAGATTCTTTATTTTGATTAAAAAATAAAATGAGAATTAGAGTAATATCTGGGAGGGAATGTGCAAAATTGTATTAATCATATTAGAAGAAACTTAACCACAGTTAATACAGTTTTGCATGATAATTTGCATGTACTTTGCACACACACTCCATATAGTATGAAAGAGGAGAGCAATGAGTGAGTAAAACAAGACAATAACAACAGAAAAATAAAATCTTTAGGAAAGAAATATTGCTATAAGAGGACTTTAAAAAGCAATAATAAGCAAAATAATTAACATAGAATGTCAATAAGATGTGGCAAAAGTTTGAATGAATGACATAAATAATCCACAAAAAGGAAAAACTGAGATGATTCAATCAGAGAGTTTTCTTGTTAGGAATGACAGACTTCAGATGTCTCACATTAATCAACTATTGACTTAAAACATGTAAGTGGAAAGAAAAAGAACAAAGAAATATTTGATATGAGAGGAGTCCAACATCATCCTTGTAAAGTTGTAAGTGTATTTTCTACTGCAAGCCTGAAATTGTAGTAAAAGATATTTCAAAGCCATTGAGCTCCAGATTTCAGTGTAGAGAATGGGATCCCAGACAGGGGTGAATGTGAGTGTTAAAGCTTGGCATAAGGGGGAGTTGATTGGCATAATAAGCTACAGTGATGCTGGTGATTAGATTGCTTTTTTTCTTCAGAGGTCTGTGAAGATGGCTAACTCATCTCAGGGTCCCAGGGAAGTAAACAGATGGACTGTCTATTAAGGACAACATAAATCATGTAAATAGAAGAATTCAAGGTCTACTGAGCATAAAACTGACTTGAATTGCTATGAGAGAGATTAGTATTTGCATACTCATGCAATCCAGTTAACATCTAGAGCTCCTTTTTTGAAAGACCTTATGTCACAGGAAAAATTTGAAATATTTGAAAAGGGACAAAAGAATAAATGGGTATACTTTCAGTAGAATGCTAGATATTGCCTAAATCTAGAAGTGACTCCTAGGTTTATCTGATATTATAGTGATTCGAATCTTTCATTGTCTTTGATTGCTTTTGTAGTTTTGCAGAGAAAGAAGACAGTGGTAGAGGGCTGGTGGCGGTGGGACCAATAATTCTGTTCCAAATAATGCAAATGTACCTTTCCTAGTGAAGATGCAGTTTACGTCCACCTCAGGGAAGATGCCAATTTTGTATCATTTCAGCATTTCTGATTACCTGTACGCGCGTAATCTTTGATTCTCCTTTGATCTGGTATTTACATCTTATTGGTTGTCTCTTAATGGGGATATCTGAGTGTTTGATGATCTCTGTAGATGAATAATGGAGACATATTATCTATTTAGTGAGAGACAAGGGAACTAGCTTCTTAGTTCTTTGTATTGGCTGGTTCATTTTAAACTCAAATCAATGAAGAATTTTATGTTTACTGAGAAGAAAGACTCTTTGAAGTCTGAAATAAATGTTTGTGTTCCTGTTTGTACTCTTGACCTGCTGCTGAAACTGTAAAACTGAGGCTTTAAGCCATCTTTGCATTTACATGTCTATGTCTGCAATTCGGGGAGGTCTTTACCTCTCATGTGATGATGGAATATTTTCCCATCCCCAGAGAACACTAACAAATTTGATGAAATGTCTCTTAAATTAAGATCTATTCTGATTGGTTTATAAAAGTAATTAGCTTTATTTATATAAAATTTTCTTAAGATTCCCAGGACTAGAGGCAATTGGATTTCTACCACTTTAAATGCTGTGGACTAAAAATCCTTCTTTTAGTAAGTGCAAGATCTGGAAAACATTTTAAATAACTTAAGTGTACATAAGTAAGGTAATCTTCAGGGACTGAGACTACTGTGAGTTCAAGTGCTTAGAGAGTTTGCTAAAAGACTTATATTTCAGACGGTTCTCAATTATCCATCATTCATATTTTTCTGTGAAATAGAATAATTACTTTAGATAAAAGTTACAACTAATATGAGTAGCTAAGACTATAGTAGCAGAATAGTGACAATAATAAACAGTGACAATAATAAATAGTGACACACTCACAGAGGTGAGTGTGTGCACATGTGCTAGTGTGTGTATGTGTGTGTTAAGACTATTGTTTTGGAACAGCTTTAGGTTCACAGCAAACTTGAAGGGAAGGTACAAAGATTACCCATATACCCCCTGCCTCAACACATGAATAGCCTCCCCCATCATCAAAATCTCCCCAACAAGTAGTATATTTATTAAAATTGTTGCACCTAAATTGAGACATGGTAAACATCCAAGGTCCATAGTTTATAATGTAGTCCATTCTTGGTCTGGTAAATGGGTTTGGCAAATGTGTAATGAATAACATGTGTCCATCATTATGGTATGATATAGAGTATTTTCATTGTCCTAAAGGTCATCTATGATCCATCTATTAATCATGTCCACACCTATATATAATATATTATATGCATAATGTACTGTTTATTATATATTATATATCCCCACATATATTTTTTACTGTCTCCATGGTTTTACTTTTTCCAGATTGTCAAATTGTTGGAATTGTACATTATGTAGCTTTTTCTAATTGGTTTCTTTTGCTTAGTAATGTAAGCTTCCTCCAAAACTTTTCATGGATTGATAGCTCATTTCCTTTTTTTAGTGATAAATAATATTCCATTGTCTAGATGTGCCAGTTTATTTATCCCTTCACCTATAGAAGGACATCTTGGTGGCTTCTACATTTTGGAAATTATGAATATAATGCTATAAACATCCATTTGTAGGTTTTGTTTGAACATAAATTTTCAACTCCTTTGGAACAAGTACCAAGGAACACAATTGCTGAATGTCAGTTTAAAAAAAAAACAAAAAAACAAAAAACTGCCAGACAGTCTTTCAAAGCATCTGCACCATTTTGCATCCCCAGCAGCAATGAATGAGGATTCTAATTGCTCCACCTCCTAGACACTATTTGGTTTGGTTAGTGTTCTGGTTATTGGCCATTCTTACAGATGTACAGTGGTTATCTCCACGTTATTTTAATTTGCATTTCCTTGAGGACATATGCCTTGCAACATCTTTTTATATGCTAATTTTCAATCTGCATATCTTCTTTGGTGAGATATCTGTTAAGGTATTTGGCACATTTTTTATGCAGATTGTTAATGTTCTTATTGTTGAGTTTAAAGAGTTCTTTGCTTATTTTGGATTGTGCATTGTGTTTTTTAAGGTCAAAGAATAATTTTGTCCTAAAACAGCTTAACTTTGTTATCTAAGGACCCCTTTACCCTGTTCAAATCACTGAGGACACAAATTTTCTACCATACATTACTGTGGGCAAAAAATGGGCCACACACTGAACCTGACAAGATGAGGGGAAGCCTGCAAGGTGAATTTACAAACTCAGAGATGAAAATTAACCACGTGGATGGTCTGAAATTCAAACTTCTTAACTAAAACAGAGTCATGGCTGGTAGTCTTGGGTGGCATCTTTCTTGACAAAGATCAGTCTTTACCTTAACTGAGCCTGTCTATTGTCTTTTTGCATCTACAATAACATATCTTTGGAAAGTCAAAGCAATCTCCTCTTTTTGTGCCTCAAGGCACAATCTCCCACCAGGGCAGGAAACCACAGAACCCTTCATTATTATCTTATATCTGAGTACCAATACCATTTCTATGTGATATAAATGTTAATTGTTAACCATCCTGTACATCCACCAATGTAAAAGAATGTGTCTCTGTTTTACTTTTTATCTAATCTCAGAGATAACCTCACTTTGCTTTCTCCAATCTTCCTAATCTACCACCAATGAATTATGTGTAACCTCCCTTACAGCTTCCCCTTTGATTAAAATGTGTAAAATAAACTGCAAAACTGCCATTCTCCAGAGCATTTTTTCAATCTATTGAAATTTTGCTTCCCAGCAATTGTCAATTTGTCCTAAACTAATAAAAATTCTTTACAAGTTTGGACATTTTTTACATCAACATTATTGAGAAATAAAAATAAAAAAAAGTCTTAAATACTTTTTTATTGATTTACTTAACAAAAGAATGAATGCTTTTTTAAAAAAATGCTGCCACAATGTATCAGTATGTTCCAGGATATAAAAGAACTCAATAAAAGAAAAAATTGAGCAAGTAAATATTATTTTTCTTTATTGATGGTACCTGAATCTGTAAATATAAAATATATTAAAACTTTAATAAAATTATCTGTTTGGATGGACTTACTTCCTTGGTTTACTGATTAGTGAATTCATCAATATTAAGAAAGATTGCTCATAATCGTCTGTGTAATTGGCTTGGTACAAGAACTGTAGTAATTTACTGAAATAATTTTCAAAGCTTTCTGTAAACATTATTATGTTTTGAATTATTTAGGGAATAGGAAAAATGTTTCACACTAATGAAAAGAGCAAAGGTTCTCTGCAATCATATTAGCTTTTTATTTTCAATGGTTTATTAGCATTTTAATTAAGTAGTTAACCAATTAGTCTTTCTCAAGTATCCACAATTCTTTTTTTCCTACTTAATTGAGATATAATTAACATATAACACTGTGTAAGTTTAAGGTGTTTGATGCGATTATTGATGAGCATATCCATTGGGAAATGCTTACCAAATTAGCACATCCATCACCTCACAGTTTCTTCATTAATTTATTTTTATTTATTTGTTTGTTTGTTTATTTTTGGTGTGTGGTGAGAACATTTAAGATCTACCACTCTAATTTTTAAGTACACAATTAAAAATTATTAACTATAGTCACTGTGTTATATATTACCTTTCTAGAACATATTTACCTTATGTCTGGAATTTTTTACCCTTTGACTAACATTGTTGCATTTCCTTAATTCCCTGCCACTGGCAACCACCAATATATTCTAGTTCTGTGAGTTTGACATTTTTAGACTCCACACATCTAAATGAGATCCTAAACTATTTGTCTTCCTCCGAATTTTTTTACTTAGCATGATGTCCTCAAAGTTCATCCATGTTGTTGCAAATGCCAGTACTTCCTTCATATTTATGGCTAAATAATTCTCCACTTTATATCACATTTTCTTTTTCCATTCATCTTTCAATTAACCATTAGCTTGTTTCCATATCTTGGGTAATGTCAGTGGTGTTGCAATGAACATGAGGGTGCAAACATCTCTTTGAGATAGTGATTTCATTTCTTCCAGATATGCACTCAGAAGCGTAATTATTGGATTGTATGGTAGTTTTATTTTTAATTTTTTAAAAAACTTTTAAACTATTTTGTATAGTGGTAGGACCAATTTGCATTTCACTAACAGTATGCAAAGTATGCAAAGATCCCTTTTCTCTGTATCTTCGACAATAGTTGTTATCTCTTCTTTTTTATGATAGCCTTTCTAAAAGGTGTAAGATGGTTAATCATTGTGGTATTATTGATATTCATTTCCCTCATGATTAGTGATATTGAACACCTTTTTATGTACTTGCTGGCAATTTGTATATCTACTTTGGAAAAATGCATTTTTAATCCCTGTGCCCATTTTCAATTACATTTTTCCCTATTGAGTTGTTTGAATTCTTCATATACTTTGATATTAACCTCTTATCAGATACATGGTTTGCAAAAATTTTGTCTCATCTGTAGGCTGCCTTTTCATTTCGTTGGTTGTTTATTTTTTTGTGCAGAATCTTTTTTTGTTTGATACAATGCCACTATGTTTATTTTTGTATTTGCTGCTTAAGCTCTTGGTCGTATCCAAAAAATTAACTGGGGTACCTTAGGCTGGGGCCCAAGGCTGCCCAGGGTCTCTGTTTAGACTGCCTAGTCGGTCATCAGCAGGAGGTTCTGCACAGCAGTTAGGCAGAACTGTTGACTTGCTGACTTGCTTCCATGTATGACTGGAACTATAAAATAAGCTCTACAGTTAGTAGGGTCATTTTGTAATGGGGTGCAGATTGTGGGTCCCCTGAAAGCAGGGGAATAACCCCCACAACTCTTGATTGGGGGAAGGGAAGTGTGGATAGTGCAGTGTTTAAGCTACACTGCATAACGATGGCAAGTTAGTAGCCATGTCTTCCTGAAGGGAAGAGGGCTGCCACCCAGGTAAATTGTGTACATGGCTCTGAGAACGTGCAGTGACTTGTGACATAGCAGGGAGGAGCTCATACAGCACCTGTGTCACAAGCAGGGGGAAGATGCCCACCACAGATATCTGTGCATCGCTGAGAACTTTTGCCCTGACTAAGGATGGCATCCCGAAGAGAGTGGAAGACACTGGGAAACTGACAGAAATGGCAGATACTACCACATCATAGGAAGGGCTATGTGTGAGGTCGCATGGGAAGTTCCAGGCCAAGCATTTCAATGACTGCAGGCAGACAGTCCAGGGGAGCCGCGAGGCGGGCAGTGAGAGAGGAGGTCTGCCTGGAGTAGGTGGTGGTAGAGCTGACGCAACTACAAGGACCTGCCTCGCCACCCGGATTTGTTAGAGTTGCTTGGAGCTGAACTGTGACTGGGAATGCTGTGCTGCAGAGTTTTGCTTTTCTGAAAGACAGAACTTCTGGAACTGGCCTGATTTGGCAAAGGGAGGAAGAACTATGTGTTTTTGGCTGTTTTTAAAGGGAACAAAACTTAACTGCCATTATTCTAAATCTGTATAACCTTTGAATAAACAACTTCTTTCCTTTTTCACTAAATTCCTGCATTGGGAGTTACATTTCTTGGCAAAAATTGAACCCCACCACTATTCCAGAGCAGCATTGGAGGGGTTCTATAACACTGTCTGGAAACCCAAACTGTGCAGAGCTGCCCATTGAACTTCCTGGCCAGTGGAGGACTCCAGCTCTGTTCTGTGAATGAACAGAGCCACTGGCTGATATCTGTGTGGGCACTGCCACCAGCAAGAATGGGGTTCACCAAGATCCAAGCACTGATTGCTGTGAGCTCCTGTCTAACTTCTACATCACTACCTGACCCCCAGTGGTTTAACCCCACTGATGTCCTTCGTGATCCCAGTGAGGTGAGACCTAAGTGTGCCTCTGGAGAAGCATCCCTAACACTGGTAAACTTGTTGGTTTTTTTCCTGCTAGAGAAACTGCGGGGCAAGAGAAATTGTCTTGGTGTGGCCCTATTGAGCCTTGTAGAGCAGCAATGCAATCAAAATGTAACTGCTCCTCTGACCCTTCAAATGTAGGGGGTTTCTTGGTTCTTATCATCAGTGAAGATGCTTCATCTCACTACTAGGTTCTGGGATTTTCACAAAGACATCTTATCTATGGATAGTTATTAGCTGGTATTTCTATAAGGGGGAATGAAGTCAGGAACTATCCTGTTATCTTACAGATGTCACTTCCCACAATTCTATTTTAATCAAGTGCTTACTCAGGATTAAATTCTAAACTTAAAAAAAATTAAAATAAAATATTCAGAATATCTTTACATCTAAAATAATCTTTGAGATCTTCCAGAGGACCAATGGAAAGTCATGAATGTTAGTTAATTACTGTGTGAATAATAAGGAGGCTAAGCAGATTAACGAAACCTCTTAGACTTCTTGGATTATTTTCTCTAAAACTACTTTTATGCCACTTAAAATAAAAATATATTCATTTATTCAACATATTTTTATTTAGCACCTACTATGTTCCAGGAATTATCTAGCATCAGGACAGATAGCAGAAAACAAAAGATACAAAAGATTTATTTCCTCACAGCATTTTTATATTGCAAGAGAATCAGAAAAAAAAATAATGTGGGAACAAGAGAATGTATGTGTGGAATGCTAAATGAGGTGAGAAAAGGTCCACCAAATGACTGAGATTTGAACAGTTCGGAGGGGGGAAGATGCCTCAGGCAGAGAAAAAAGCTGCTGTAAAGGCTACGGAGTGAGATGATGCTTGGAGTGAATGGTCCAGTCTTACTATAGTCATGAGGAATAACGGTTTTTAGGAATATTTTGAAGAGCACATTCATAGAATTTTCTGATCAATTGTGTGTAGGGGCGAGAAGGAGAACCTAAGAACCTGCAAGAAAAAATTTTCCATTGACTGAGATATAAAATATTGTGGAGTAAGAGGTTCTTTTTTTGAAAAAGATGTTAGGAGTTCTATTTTGGAAACATGAATTTTGTGAAGCCTGTCCATGTGTAGAGAGAGGAAGAATGAGCAGCTATGTGCGTGTGTGTGTGTGTGTGTGTGTGTACATATCTGGTGGTCAGAGAAAATGCCAGGATTTGGTGGTCAGAGAAAATGCCAGGATTTGTGATATAAAATGTTTATTTACTCAGCTCATAGGATTATTTCACAGAAGGCAGTTTCTTATTTTTTATCTTTATTAAAAATGCCATTATATTTAGTCTAAAATCTATAGTCCATACTGGATATTAGCACCTCTAGTAAATCTTTATTAACTTATTATGTAAAAATGTGCACATTAGTTTTTGAGTTACTGAAGAAAAGTTTGGTTGAAATTTCATCTTAATATAATAAGAGATAATAATGGGAGAGGATAGGAAGAAGAGAAGAAAATAGTCACAAAAAGATAGACAGCAATCATACCTGAAGCTATCAAAAGCCTTTGCTTGAAATAGTTACAATTCATTTATGAGGCACTTACTGAGCACAAAAATTCTTAATTAAAAAAAAGTATTGTGAGCTGCTGCAAAATGACACAAAAGCTTTCCTACCTCATTTATATTCACAGGTATAATTTTGATTAAATTTACAATTCTATCTATTTCCCAATAAACACTTTCACTTGCTTCTATAAATGGAGGAGAGGTTATTATAATTGTTTATCTTTCTGGATAGATTCCAAATCATATCTGGAGATGGAAATGGAAAAGAGAGGAAAAGAAAATAACTGGAATGTTTAGCATGAGAAAAGAATAAAAATGACATAATAATAATTTCTTTGTATATAAATAATTTATAAAACATTCAAAACATTATCTAACAAACTTTTTTATTTACTTCCCAATAAATTCTTTATCAATTATTCCAACAAATCTAGAAAAATATGGTCATGATAAGTACATATGTATATGATAAGTTGACATTCTTCTCAAGGGTTCACAAATGTTGCCAGCAGCACTGGTATCTGAAACTATTTGTAATTATCACACATAATTGCAAAATCCAAATTTTAACTCTAAAAGAAAAAATAATATTGGCAATCCTTATATTTTATTTTCTTGTTACTGAACAAAAGTGGGTTTCCACTCTCCGCTGTGGAACACAAGCACATTCCCAAGACAAACGTTGGTGGGGAAGGACAAAGGTCTGAACACTTTAATGGAACAGAAACTCCCCAACTCTAGGCCAGTTTCACACCGACAAAACCCAGCCACCCTTAGATCCAGAAACAGTGTCCTGAAATCTCACTCCATCCTTATCTGCAGTGTGAGTTGGCTAAGCAGACAAGCTCTCTGGCTTCAGTCTTCTTCCTGGAGTCTGTGCCACCATTGCCACAGCGCAGCTGGAGCTTCTGCTAAATGCTGCAGGGGGTTGTGCAGGGGCTCTGCCCACGACTGGTGCACGGTGCCTGGCCACAGTTTCCAGGGTCAGCCAGGGCCCACCAGGTCCCGAGAGAGCTCGGGTTCTGGCCTGCAGGTCCATGCATGGATCTCAGAGGAAGAAAAGGGTGAGTCTTTGGCTCCTCTCTGTTTAAATCTCCTGACCCAAGATTCTGTGAGCTCCAGAAGGGTTCAGCAGCCCCGGCCAATCCCATCCTTTTTCGTAGGCTGGACTGGCAGGTCAGTACTTCCCCCTGCTGCCATGTTAACTTTTACTGTGCATGTGCCACTGTGACCTCTGGCTTTCGCTTCGATCAGGAACTGGAAGGGTGTAGGAGAGATTTTCCCCTTTATCTGTTATACAAGGCCGCACCTCTGCCCAGAGCAGGGAAATCTGTCATCACACACCACTCTAGGTTGGGTATCAGGGCAGCTCGATGCTGTAGCCCTAGCTTGTTTACCCAGGAGACACAGCCTCTCCTGCCCTGAGGTCCCGCCCCTTTGCCCGGTGATCTGCCAGAACTGCCTGTATCACTCTCACCAAACAAAATAAAAAATAATTCTAGGAATTAAATGCTGTGCTCTTTATATGCTTGTGTATATACTTACTAGAAATTTCTTTAATTTTTTTCACATTCAGAAAAATAATTCAAAATGGCATGTAATAATTTGTCTAAAAATAAATGTGATAGGATTCAATATGTAGTTAACATACCCACATACTGAAATATGTTGATAATATCTTTAATAATATTTAAAATACCTGCATCAAAAAGTTAATATTATTCTAATCCTATAGAACGTACTACAAATATTTATGAAAATAGGTCTGCTATCTAAGATTGTTAAAAAACAGCAACATGTTACCCATAACATAAATTAAATTTGTAAGAATATCTAAAATCCTAGTAATTTTCAAAAGGATGTTTATTTAGTGTAAATGCAAAAGTATCTGACAGAATTTACCTGTTCAAGAAGAAATTTTAGTTCATCACTATGATTACAGATTGTAATTTTGTATTTAATTAGGTAACAATTAACTTTTCCCTCTTCTACTATGTAATAAACTAGTACGTGAATAAAAATGCATGAAAACCTTTTCTCCTAAGAGTATACTTCTCAAGTCCTAAAGATAGTTGAATGCATGAATTCTGCCACATAATTTGCAAGCTGAATGTCACTATGAGGGGACCCCCCAAAACTAGAATTATCTTCTGGAGGGCAGGCTCCTTGTAGTACAGGCTTCCCCCTCTAGGTAAATGTTCTAGCAACCGTCTGTTTCAGTGCATCAGCTGGCATTGTTGTCAGAGGCTGTGTTTGATCAGTGATTTTATTTGTGAAGACTCTTCCAAAGGGTTTGCCCATTTCATGATGGGTAATTTATGAGGGCACCAGCCCACACTCCCACTGAGTGTTCTGCTCCTTTTGACCCCCATGCCCCACCTCCCTATTTACCCAATTGCACCCCAGCCACTTTTTTTTTTTTTTTTCATTTACCTGGATGAAAAAAGTCCTGAAGGGGAAACATTTTGCTGATGTGGAAGAGGTGAAAAAAAAAATGGCTAAAGCACTAAAAGGCATCAAAATCAGCATGTTCAAAAACTGTTTTGAGCAATGGAAAAAAGTCTCCATAGGTACATTGCATCAAATGGAGAGTACTTTGAAGGCGGCTGAAGTTTAAATATGTAAGAATAAATACACAATTTTTATAAATAAATTTTGTTTTTTGGCATCCCCCTTGTATAAATGTTTATCAAGATGTTTTATCAGTTCTCTCTCAAATAAGTTATTGCTACTTAGGGTGATTTTTAATTTACTTTACTCAATGTTTTGGGGAGTAACCTTTTAATTTTAAATGAAAACTGAAGGGGCAGTATTATTAATTTTATCCAAGTTACCTTATGGGTTTTTTTTGATGATTAAAACATTTTTAAGTAAATTTATTGGAATGATGATGGTTAATAGGATTATAAGGTTCAAGTGTACAATTTATATCTTTTTAATAGGAATCTTTTATTTTGGAAGAGGGTGAAGGTATATGGGTAATTTAAAATACAATTTAGTTATAATAATGTACATGGAACTGGCATCAATGAGGGCAAGTCATAAGCAGAAATGGAAAGCAGACTATTCAGAAGGGGAAGTTGTTTGATATGGGGATCAGCTTGACAGAGAAAAGAAGGAAAGAAAATCTCCATGTCAAGTCTGAGCCCTGTAATAAAAGTAACTTAACAAAGACAACATCATGTTGATTGGATTATTTCTGAACATATGTTCAATAATAGAAGGGCATTCAGTCTTCTCAAGGTACAAAAATTACTAGTCACCAGCCAAAAAGTCCTTAAATGTTAACTTAAAATAACATTATTTGAAATAAATGTATTTTATGGATGTAGATGTTTACTTTAAATTTATATTAAAATTTCCTTCTCATGACTTTATTTTTTTGTCTGTATTAATTGCAGTGAATGTTTAATGTATGATTAATAATGTACATTTTTTGTTCAATCATGTTCTAAAGCTTAATTCAATTTCTTGGTTATTGATTCTATATTAGGGTTATTCTTTTTATTTTATTTATTTTATTTCTAATAGTTCATTTCATTGTATTTTCCATTACTATTTATCCTCCATATGCTCTTTTCCACTTCCACCAATTCCCTCCACACCCAATCACCACACTGTTGCCCTATGAGTTCTTTTTCTTTTCTGCCCATCTCTCCACCCTATTAAACTGCACCTCCCCCCAGAGCTGTCAGCTTGTTCTTTGAGTCTGTCTCGATTTTGCTTAAAACCCAAAGATATAAATACTATGTCAAATATTATATAACTTTTTAATTATATATAACAAGTTGATCATATATAGTAATAAAATCCTACATGCTCAAGAAGACATTAATTTATATTCCAATCAAATAGTAATTTTCAAGTTTATTAATACTATTATTTCCTTTGGTTCCATTTCCCTTTAGTTATTATTTCTTATCACTGACAGTATTTTTTTTTTTTTGAGCATGTAAATTATATGTGCAGCAGCCAACAGGCCATGGGAATGTTCACAGGTAATTTATTAAAAGTTTGGCTGTTTTTTTTTTTTCTCACAAGCACTGATGTATTGTGCTGTTTTACTGCCCACTTACCTGAGTTCAAATAGCCTCCTATGGAACTTACAGACGGGCTCTACAAATGTAAATAACCTAGAATATGCAAATTATACATTTGCTTAAAAATGGGTGTTCAGTTAAGGATGCTAAATCATCTTTTTCATCCAAAGCTGTTTGCTTAATTACAGGCTTGAGATGCACATATAAAAAATCCCTACACCCAAATTGCTCAGCTCCAACATATTCTTCTTTGGCATCGTCTTAATGAAATCTGGCTTCTGAACATTAATTATGAGCTCCATGGAGATAGACTGATGAGAAAATGTAAAATATATGCATACATGCTGACCATTTAATGCGAAAGTTCTTTCTGCAGAAAAGAAATCCCAACTTCTAACTAACTGTCACATTATACAAATTTGTTATTATATGATGCATATAATTAAGGCAAAAATTAGTTGACATAATTATGTTATAATATCCAGGAGACAACTGGCTTTTAAGTTGAATTTATTATAAAATTATTTTAAGCATCCTCTAAATGTAATATATTACTACTTTAAGAAATGCTTTTATTAATTGATATTTATTTATGTTCCTTGAGCATACTAATGCATTGTGTTGAGACAATTAGCTAGATAATAATGATATTGTTGTCAAATCTGATCTAGTTTATAGAGTCTCCATTGAACATTTCAAGTAAACATATCACTTAATTTGAAGATATAAAGTATAATTTGATGTTTGCCAGCAGGGCCTCTACCAGCCCCTATGGTGCATTTACCCAAGTGATCAAGAAGAGATCGTTCCTCAAAACAGTTGATTTCCATAGATCAGAAATTTGTCAGAATAGACAAATGTTGTAAAAAAGAAGCTATTTCATTGTTTTTCACTAGGAAATGGCTACAATATATGCAGATTGACCATCTGTAACGTTAATGGTGCCTCACAATGTAACTCAATCATTTCAGATAATTTTTGTTTTCTTTAGAAATGTTCTATTTTACTTATTTAAAAAACTTTTTCAATTCATATTTGTACATATTTTAAAATTTTATCATTAACTATTTCTTCTTTTATCTTTACTTCTTATTAATTTCTTAAGAAACTTTTTAACAAGCTTTTACTGCCAAAATATTTTCTTTGACATACAATTTTTGTTTTTACATGTTTTGATATATAGTATGTAATTTTTTATTACCATTTTTTCTGATAGTTGCTTAATTTTTGTTTCAATTTCCTCACTAACTTGGATTATTTAGAAAGATTTTTATACATTTCCATTTTAATTGATTTGTTTTTGCCCGTCTGTTTTGTGTGTCTTGGCTGCTCTATTCATGTGTATCTTTTCTTATTCTACAAAAATTCATATTTTGACAACAAATAATACAGATAGTAAACATTAAATTAAAAGTACAAAAGGAAAATCTACACCAGGGAAAACAAAACAAAACATAAAGAATCTTCATAAGTCAAAAATTCAACAAAATTGTTACAATTAAACTTTAAATTTGTCTTAAGTTTCCAGGCAGCCATGACCAAAAGAAAAAACTGTTGATCAAAAATATCAGATAGTAAATAAACTGAAGAGTAAAAAGTAACAAAAAAACTTTTCTTGATATGTAATCTAAAATAAAATTCTCATGTGGATCTTCATAAACTCTTATGTACATATCTTATGTACATATCTTATGTACAAACTCTTATGTACATATCAATCTAATTAAAAATATGTTCTTAGTAATATATGTATAGGAAATGTGGAAGAAAAAGACTATGCAGTATTTTTTAAATATTCATTTTAGGCCATTTATATATGTGGTGGTTATATATTCTACTTGTTGAATATATTCAATTCTCATTTTTTTAACATAGGTAACAACTCCAATTCTTTACTCACTGTGGACTGTCCATCAATGTGAGCAGTGTAGTTAATGGTGGTTAAGTGGAAGAACCATGTGTTATTTAACTGCCTGTGTGGGTCCTCCACAGCAGCCTTGACCTGTCACGGCACAGTGATAATGTTCAAGATGGTAGCAATTCTTTTTTTGCTTGTTTGCTAGAATGAGACTAATTCAGAGCAGGACCTCTGAAGACTTATAATGGACATAAAGCACAAAGAAGAAATAAAATGGATGCAATTTAAATCTCTGAGATTGGGGAGTTGTTTATTACTCATCAAACCTGGCTTCACATAGTGGATTTCAAAATTGAATTTATTCAAAGTAATTTTATTTTGTACTAAAATGTTTGGCCAAATTGTAATTTGCAAGGCATCTTTTTGACCTAAAAATATATTTGAGTAAAACAAATTACATAAACGTAACACGTTCTGCAGATATCACTTCACATTTGACAAGAGTTGAACAGCAGCCAGTTCCAACTTGCTCTCTTACATACGGGTCAGAAGTATAGGGTTACTGTAAAACAAAGGGTGATTCAAATGTCCCAAAATCCAGACAAAATTATTAGGATTGTAACTCCATTATGAAAATTAAAAAGTTTAAGTCTTCCTAAGAGAAAGTATTACTTCTCCATTTGTGCGCAAATTATTACAAGAAAAGTTAGAATTTTTCTCAGAAAACACTGGAGTCTCTCCTAACAAAGTCATATGAACTATCCATTGATACTTATATATTAAAATTTAAAGAACAAAGTTGGAGGGGTTCTAATTCCTGATACCAAACTATACTACAAGGCCACTGTAATCAAAACAGTCTGGTACTATCATATGAACAGACACACAGATCAGGTGGAACAGAATAAAAAGCTCAGAAATAAACCCATGTCTTTATGATCAATTAATTTTTGACAAAGGAAACATAGCATACAATGGAATAAAGACAGTCTCTTCAATAAATGGTGTTGGGGGAACTGGACTAGTACATGCAAAAAAAAAAAAAAAAGAAACTAGACCACCATCTTACACCATACACTAGAATAAACTCAAAATGGATAAAAAAACTTAAATATAAGTCATGGTACCATAAAAGTCCTAGAGGAAAACATAGGCTGTAAAATTTCAGATATTTCACATAGCATTATTTTTGCCAATATAAACCTTGGGGCAAGGGAAATAAAGGAAAAAATAAAAAGATTGGACTACATTGAAGCAAAAACTTATGCATAGCTAAAGAATCATCATTTCTATCATCAAAATGAAAAGGGAACTGACTATGGGAGAACATATTTGCCAAATGTGCATCACACAATGGTTTAATCTCCAAAATACATAAAGAACTTGTACAACTCAACAGCAGAATGAAGAACAATCCACTTAAAAAAAATGGACAAAGGACTTGAATAGACACTTACATGTGCATTAAAACCACAGTGAGATACCACTTCAGACCTGTTGGGGACCACTCTGTGTGGTTTTGGAGATTGCAGCCCTGCAAGACCAGGCCCTGAAAAGGGGCTAGTAAGTCTCCCTGGAAAACCAGACAATGCAAGTGGCAGACATGACCTGCCTCTAACAGGGAATCAGGCCTGAAATGTACATTTTGTCCTTTGAAGCCTGCTCTACCTAGCATAACCCTGTTGATATAAACCAGATGTTTAAGTTCAAGGCATAAGGAGTAACTCCTTATCTCATGAAACACATCTTAAAGACCATCTGGTGTCAGCATGACTAACAGACCCTGACCCATGAAAATCTCTGTTCCTTCAATTGTTATCTGTAGATAATACCTGTTTTTGTATGACCATAACCTTTCAACCTTGTTTGATAAGCTATGCAAGTATGCTGTATACATCTGCACATACCATTCCCAATAAAAGCCATTTGGAACAGGGGCTTGGGGCATTCTCCATTAGATGGAATCCCCACCCACTTTCCCACCAGAACAGAAAAATTGTGACCCGGACAACTTATTTCTCACCCGCATCAGCGGGGAGAAACTCTGCAGGGCAGAGTTCTCCCACTCGCACCTGGCAAAATTGTTATCATTAGTAAATCAACAAACAACAAGTGCTGGTGAGGATGTGGAGGAAAGGCAACCCTAGCGCACTGTTGGTGGCAATATTTACTACTCAATTTTAAAAGGAAAAAGATGGAATTATAATTTTCAATGACATTTGCTATGAAGTTTAAATTATAATCATTCAGAAGTCCACAACATTGTCTTCACACATCCCATCTATGTACTTTTTCAATTCCCTCTTATATTTTCTTCTCTTCTCATGTTCTCCTTTGGCATTGCAGAATCCTACTCAGTGGCAATGTAGGTGGGTCAGCCTCACTCCAAAGTTCCTTGATACTTAACTCTTTTTGAAATACTTTTTTTGCGTATTCTATAAAAGGTAGATCAGAACTCTTTATCACATTGAAAAACTCAAACTCACGGTAAGTATAAATTTATACTGAAAAGATAGTAGACTTCCCTTCCATGGTTGTATGTCTCCTTCAGTAAAAGAGCAATCCTTGAGAATTCACAGAAATTGAATGGCATTGAAGGTATTTTTCAAAGGTGGTGCTCTCAGTACACTTCAAAATATGTCAAAGCTTACTCCATCTATTAGAAATAATGACTACCTTCAATAAAAAAAGTGTAAAAGAAATTGATTCAATTTCTTTATCAGAGGAAATTTGTTTATTATCTTAGTATACATTGAAGTAGGAGAAGGAGTAATAGTAGTGCTGTGTTACTTTAATACAATCCAGAATTTTCTAAATCCTATGTACTTCGATTTTCATGAATATTACACAAAAAAATCTTAACATTACAAAAGATGCCTTTTTTGGTTATAAAACTCATTAAAACTAACATTAGTTTGCAGAAGATCGATAAATGGACATATGACTAAACTGTCAGTTTAAGACAAACATGCACCTACAGGTACATGCACTACATAGAAACACAATCTTTAATGATGTACTTTGCAGTATTTATAGTCAAAACAATATTCTCTGGGCACATTAATTAAATCATCCAGTTTGTGATGCTTACAGTCTGTGTCATTATGTAGTCAAATATTTACATATTAAATATGTTTCTGAACAAAAAATTTGACCATTGTATCTGCTGTCCATTCCATTTATATTTGTGCTACTCTAACTCCTATGTTTGTACTCAGATTGGAAATAAAAAGCAAAAGAAATATGTAAAGACACAGGACACAAAAATTACAGATATGAACTCTGAAGACATTAGGTACAAAGGAAAGATTTCTGAGGTTTGAGTAGGTGGGTAACTGAGACAAGTAATAGCTTAAATGTGAAGCTGTAGTAGAGAATGGAGAATCAAAAGTTACTGGGGAGGTCTACAGGTTATAATGGGGCAAAATCAGAAAGGAGGAAAATAAGGAACACTTATTGGTGGAAATAAATTACTCCAGACTATCCTAGTAGCCATTTTCCCCCCAACATAGTCTTTATAAGCATATACTATTTTACAGATTGAAAGAATCTGTCATTAGTCAAAACCTCTAATTCAACCTACTGAATTGCTTTGGGTCATCAAGCCAGTTAAAGCTAGAGCCAAAAGCAGAATCCAAGTATCTTAACAATACACCAATCTACATTTACACCTGCCTCAGATAAACATGAACAAAACAAAATTTCAAAACATCTGCTCAATGCATTTTCAATAAAAAACATATTTTAAATTGTCAACCACTTCTGTTCCTAAATTGCACACTACAGTCTTGGCATGCAATTGCATATCTAATATGCGTAAATTTGGATTAATCAATCAACAAAACTATTCTTTTATAACCCACTCAGCTTTCTAGAAAATTTATCGTCACCTTACACATTTATTACTGCCGATATATTCTGAGTTAGCACTTTCGTCTAATAGTACTTTGTTCAAATTTATGAGTGAATTGGTTTTGTTGGAGTACATAGTTAATTAGATTCAATAACCTAATTTTTAAGAATATAAAATATTTGATATTAAGTATGTGAATTAAAATCAATAATATATAGAGTCATATCTCGGTACTCATCAGCTTCAGAACTCATCACATTTTGACGAGAAAAAAAATATTTCAGCACTTGGTGCTCGCTCAGGACTCATCAATGCTGCCCTGCAAGAGAAAATGCTTTATCGCTCAGTACTCCTCAGTTTTGGCACTTGCAATTCCAGAATGAGTTATTTACAAGTACTGAGGTACCACTGTACTTCACTATTAAATTAGTAATATCTCTTAAATTTTGGTTGAAATGCTGTGACTTCCAATTTGTTTTTTAGAAATAAAGTATTATACAGATGTAAAAATTTTCAAATAATTGGAACTAACCCACTTTAATCACTAATGCTCATTTCTATTTTATCCATTTTAATGAAGTTTTCTTAGAATCCCTTCTACATAACATTAGCTTCTTAAACAAAATCATAAACATATCTAAATGTTTTCTGAGGAATCCAGCTCATAATAATTTATATTATAGAACTTTAGAGATTAAATAAATTTAGCCTAGTTTGAATCCCTCATTTTGTAAAAGAATGAACTGAAGCTCAGTAAGAGAATCACCTGCGCAAGGTGCTGGGACTAGAAGATCTAGAGTTCTAACCCAAGTGTAGAGGCTGCTTATACCTACCTCACTGCTTGATTCCTTTATCACTTTATAGTTGTAAAGCTAAACACAAGCTTTCATCCATCTATATACAAAATACATTTAAATTCTTTTGAACATTTCAGCCCTATAATTACATATTTACCTTAGTATCATTACCTATGTTTGATTGCATTTTAAAACATTGTAGCCTAGAAACTTTGATTCGAAGCTAAAACTAAATAAGTAAGCATTTTATAATTGTGTATAACCTAAGGGTGAGAAAATAAGGTTTGATTCACGTCTACAATAAGAGTCTCTTCTAAAAGCAACTATATGTTTTCTTGTCGACTCACTTTGGAGCATATTAGCACATTCAAATTTTAAATTATGTTTCTTAATTCTGGTATCATTATTTTAGTGAATTGTGATACATTTTGTCATAATGTTTTAAGTCAAATGTTTGATTTTCTATAATTCCTGAGGCTTTTCCTAAATTCAATTTCAAATTTATCCTAGAAATTCTTAGCATCTAAAAAATGTTTAATATAATTATATTCAAAGTTATCTAAAAGTTGTGTTAAAGTAAGAGGCAAAAGGTAAAATTTGAATATATGCATTAACACCCAGGGTTGGCCAAAAGTTTTTTTTCTGGTAAGACGGCTCTAGTGGTGCTTAGTTACCTTCAACTTCATTCAGAAAAATTGTGTTAGATTATATTGTGACAGCTGTCATATAAGTATGCATTAAAACATTGAAATTGGTGAATTTTTGTGTAGCCATTTTAATATTGAGGATGGAAGAACATATGCAATATTTTCAACATGTTATGCTTTATTATTTCAAGAAAGGTAAAAACACAACTGAAATGCAATAAAAGATTTCTACAGTGTATGGAGAAGGTGCTGTGGCTGATCAGACATGTCAAAAATGTTACATGAAATTTTGTGCAGATTTTTCTGTGTATGATGTTCTAAGGGTAGGTAAACCAATTGAAGTTAATAGTGATCAGATCAAGACCTTAATTAATAGCAATCAATATTATGCGACACAGGAGATAGCCAACATACTCAAAATATCCAAATCAATAAAATTATTGGTGAAAAATAAAAAATGTGTCTTTTATTTTACAGAAAAAAAACATGTAGGCTTTTTGGCCAACCCAATGTAGTATTTAAGGGTCAGAGCCTTAGGGACATACTGCATCCACCCAATGTCTTACATTTCAACAGCAGTCTTTAAAAGAGAGTGGAAAGAAACAAAACCAGGTGTTCATCGTTAGGTTTCTTAAAATTTCTGAATGATTCAAACTAATGTTGATTGTATTGAATTGTGAAAAATGGTTAGGGCCATATTTCAGGTCACCAAGAAGTTAATGAGCCCTGGTATCCTTTTTATGGACTTTACATAATCTATACCATTCAAACCTGTACCATTTCTCAAAAAAAAAAAAAAAAATGAAACTATTTTCTCTTTAGTACCCAGGAAAGAAGGAGCATATTTTTATTTTCTGTGCATCATGAAAGGCTCATAGTCCCCAGTGACTCTGTTTATATTTTGCTCAGGCTTCCTGTCCAGAGGGGATCAGTGAGATTTCCTCTCAGGAAAACAAATGTCATTGGATTGCTTTGTTTTAGGGTTATTTGAAAGTTGAATACCTTCCTGAAGAATTGTTTCTATAGTGATTGCGCATTTTCTGCTTGAGAGGTTTATGAGCAAATTGTCTTTGGTAGAAATTTTTAATGGAGATTCTTTTTACAGCTGATGTTCCAGGACATTTGCTCCCACATGATAAAATTTCTGTTTCTACTATGATTAATTAACATTTACAATTTTTAGCATGCACTAAAATGAATTATCCAAGGCATATGGCTTAGAAATTAATACATTTAATTTAAAGAATGAGTAAAGCATATAGGATTTTTGCATGGAAGGTGATAAAACTGTGAGTTAAATACTTTTTAAAATGAAAAAATCAGTAAGCTTTCTTCAGTAAAAAGAAAAAAGCAGTAAGATATAAAGAGTACAGTATAAATATCTAATATCTATTAGAATCTGGCAAACACATTGGAAAGTTCTAATATATGTTGATATAACAATCACAACTACTTCAAAAAACAAAGTAACTGGGATAAAAATCTCATTTTATTTTGGTTTATGCTTATAAAATATCATCTACAATAAAAATTCTTTATGAGTTTTAAATTTTAATTAAATTTACTGGGGAGACATTGGTTAATAGGATCATATAGGTTTCAAGCATGCATTTCCATGACACAAGATTTATATATTACACTGTGTGATCACCACCCAAAGTCAAGCCATCTTCCGTTACTATTCATTAGGTCCCCTCTACCCCCATCAATTCCCCTTTCCCTTCTCTCTGGTAAACACCAGATCATTGTCTGTGTCCACGAGTTTCAGTTTTATATCCCACATATGGGTGAAATCATATGGTTCTTAGCTTTTTCTGACTGACTTATTTCACTTAGCATAATTTCCTCAATACCCATTCATCTCAAATATCATCTAAAATAAAACTTTCTTAAACTTTTCTTATTATCTCTTCATAGACAATATAAAAATGACAGTATCCATAAAGGACTTCAGCATGATTAAGGTGTAAACTTTAAAAGAAAAAATGAGTAACATCCTTTAGAAGATAATGTAATGATAACAATACTGCGTCCTGCATACAAATGATCAGAGCTAATGAGGTAATGTGACAGATTGTCCAACAGTAACTGTACGAATTGAAAATGCCCTATGTACCAGGATTCTGTATAATAACAAAAAAGAATATTTATCTTCTTTCAAAATCTTCAGTCACTATTTCTCTTCATTATATCTGATCTCTAGATTATTTGAAGAAGCAGTATGTTAGATACAGAAGTAGTTCCAGTTCAAAATATCAGAGATATTTTAACTTTTGGCTCAATATGCTTTATGCCAGAAATACCTGCTCCTACTTTATTTGACTGTCTAAAACAGAAGTAAATGTGAAGTAGGTATAAATGTGAATTTCTCCATTCCAGAAAGTCAATTTCAATCTAATCAACCTAAAATAAAAAATTGCTAATCTTAGTGGAGCCACTATTTAAATATTATATTTATGGATCATTCCCAAGAGTATGGCACACATTAAAAGATGATGAATATAATGATATTGATTTTCAAGATAACTTGAATTTTTTAAAATATTTCTCAATCATCTACATTGCACAAAAATCAGGACAATTTTTTTTGTATTTTTTATGTACCAAGTGGCTAATACCACAGTGTTGTATGCCCTGAAAATAGTTTTTTTAACTTGTTAAAAAAAGAGAGAGAGAGACAAGAGAAACGTGAAATTAATGAGTCATGATTTTAGGAAGCTATAAATCACTTTTCTAAATCTAGGCTTAACTTCTGATTCTCTCCATTTGTACTAAATTTCAGAAATGAGCCCCATCACATAATAGCAAAATATTGAGATTTGACTTTGTTAACTCTTTCACTATAGTCAAAAACACCCAGGAGAAACTGAAAATTTTGTTATAGTCTTCTCTGGTTTTCTCAAACCAACTAAATGACTTTCACAAAACGCAATTTACTGGTTACATATAACTTCCAGGTAAAGAATTGGGATATATATTCAGGAGCATGAGCAGTTTCAGAGAAAGAGTTCATTTAATTTATGACTATAATATACAAAGAATAAAGTATGACTAGTCTAGAAAAGTTAAAAATAAGTTATATTGAATCTATAGATATCACATTTTAAAGCAAATATCACATGGAACAAGGATAGTGAATTCTAGAAAATGAGAATCACAGACATTGATGTACAGTGTGAATAATAAAAAAAGACACTACTTCCTGAGAAAGAAGTATTGGTAATAGTACCCAAAGTCTCTTTGCAGTCACTCATTGATTCAAAATCATTAATAAAGCAACTGTATTGTTCTTAAATGATAAATCATTTTTATCTTCAAATGGTTTCAATACAATTGGGTAGTGGAAAGGATAGGGAAATGAGAGAAAATTACAATGCAGTGTATAATTTCCATGGTGGAACTACAACAAATGATATCAGAATATATAAAGGTTTCCCCAAATCTTCACTTTGAAGGCAAGACAGCCTTAGAGGAGACTTCATGGAGGAGGTGATGATTCAAATGTGAAGAGAAATGGAAGTCATTTGAGCAGACAAAGCAAACACATGCAACAACTGGAGAGGAACCTGGTAGTGTATTTTGTGGGACTTGAAACAGTCCCCATGCCTAGTTCTATGGCAAAGGGGAGATTAGAGGTGAGTTGACGATGATGGAAAACAGTCACTAATTAAATAGGAGTCTGAGAGATCTGTTAAGTAGTTGGTACATTTTCATACAGCCAATGAGAAACAACTAAAGGATATTACACACAGAGTGGCATATCACATTTTTTAGACATTATTACTTTAGCAGTAATGTAAACAGAGGTTGAGGGGAGTAAGGACCCAGATACTGGAGTGATTAAAAGTCTGTTTTTATAGTCTCAGTGAGAACTGACAGTGACATTCCCTAACATTGAGGGGCAGATAATTTGGGTAAATTAAGGAGGCATAAATAGATTGAATCAACAGAACTTGGTAACACTACATGAGTAAAAAGAACTAATTTTCTGATGTTGAAATCTGGGTGGCAGCATGGAGCATTCGCTGATAAAGAAAATATAGAACTAGGCCTTCCGGCCAAGATGGAAGTGTAGGTAGACACACTGTGCTTCCTCCCACAACCAAAAGAAGGACAACAACAATTTAGAAACAAAAACAATCAGAACTGACAGAAAATCAAACTGTATGGAAGTCTGACAAACAAGGAATTAAAGAAGAAAATCACTCTAGACCGGCAGGAGGGGTGGAGACAAGCAGCTAGGTAGAGAGGACTCGAGGCAAAGCTGCAGTGTAGGACCGGGGTGGGCAAGCTGCAGCTGGCTGGCAAGGCTGTGGCTGATGGAGCCTGGGTTCCCATATTCACGTGCAGATAAACCAGAAAGAACAACTGGGGAGTGAGACAGACTACGCAACCCAGGGCCCCAGCACAGAGAAATAAAGCCTCAGACCATCGATTGAAAACACCTGTGGGGGTTGAGGTGGTGGGAGAAACCCCCAGCCTCACAGGAGAGTTCATTGGAGAGACCCAGAGGGTCCTAGAATGTATACAAACCCACCCACATGGGAATCAGCACCAGAAGGGCCCACTTTGTTTGTGGGTAGTGGGGGAAGTGACTGAAATCTGGCGGAGAGTGGAGCAAGCACCATCGTTCCATCTCGACTACTTTTCCACTTACAATGTCACAACCCAGCAACATGGGTTACCCCACCCTGGTGAACACCTAAGGCTCCACTCCTCACTATGTAACAGGAGTACTGAGACAAAAAAAAAAAAAAGGCCCAAATGAAAGAGCAGATAAAAGCTCCAGAAAAAAATATAACTAAGCAATAAAGAGATAGCCAACCTATCAGATGCACAGTTTAAAATACTGGTAATCAGGATGCTCACAGGATTGGTTGAATTTGGTTGCAAATTGGATGACAAAATGAAGGCGATACTAAGTGAAATAAAGGAAAATGTACAGGGAACCAATAGTGATGGGAAGGAAACTGGGACTCTAATCAATGTTGTAGACCAGAAGGAGGAAAGAAACATTCAGCCAGAAAAGAATGAAGAAACAAGAATCAAAAAAAAAAAAAAAAAAAAAAAAAAAAAAAAAAAAAAAAAGAGGAGAGGCTGAGGAACCTCCAGGATATCATTAAACATTCCAACATCTGAATTATAGGGTGCCAGAAGGAAAAGAGGAAGAGCAAGAAATTGAAAACTTATTTGAACAAATAATGAAGGAGAACTTCCCCAATCTGACAAAGGAAATAGACTTCCAGGAAGTCCATGAAGCTCAGAGAATCCCAGAGAAGGTGGACCTAAGGAGGAACACCCCAAGGCACATTATAATTACATTAGCCAAGATTAAAATGAAGGAGAGAAGTCTAGAAGCATCAAGGGATAAGGGCAGAGTCACCTACGAAGGACTTCTCATCAGACTGTCAGCTGGTTTCTCAAAAGAGACCTTCCAGGCAAGTAGGGGCTGGAAAGAAATATTCCAGATCATGAAAGGCAAGGACCTACATCCAAGATTGCTCTATCCAGCAAAGCTGTCATTTAGAATGGAAGGGCTGATAAAGTGCTTCTCAGATAAGGTCATGTTAAAGTACTGCATCTTCACCAAGCCCTTATTATATGAAATGTTAAAGGGATTTATCTAAGGAAAAAAAGATAAAAAATATGAACAGTAAAATGACAGCAAACTCACAGATATTAACAACCACACCAAAAACAAAAGCAAAAGCAAACTAAGCAAACATTAGAGCAGGAACAGAACCACAGAAATGGAGATCACATGGAGGGTTATCAATAAGGCAGTGGGAAGAGGAGTGGGGGGGGAGGTATAGAGAATAAGTAGCATAGATGGTAGGTATAAAATAGAGAGAGGTTAAGAATAGTTGAGGAAATGTAGAAGCCAAAGAACTTATATGTATGACTCATGGACATGAACTAAAGGGGGGAATGTGGGTGAGAGGGGGATGTGCAGGGCAGAGGAGAATGGGGAGGGATGGGATAACTGTAATAGCATAATCAATAAAATATCTTTTTTAAAAAGCACAGAACTAAAACAGATTTAAAGTAGAAAAGAAACTAATTATTAGATAAAAGTTTTAATTTTATAAATATTGAACTTAAGGTACTTTGGATTATCTGGTTAGAGATATCTAGTGGGGAATTGATACATGGTTTTGGAAAATCTGGTTTTGGATTAGTCTTGAGATTCATCACCATGCAGATGAGTATTAAAATTTTGGCATACTTTTGGTGATATTAAATGAGAAGAGGGTTGAAAGTGAAACTGGTAGAACATTAAGATTAGCAGGTTAAGGTAAAGAGGGGGAGTGATAGATTACTGAAAACAGGAGAAGGAAAATAAAATATTATTATGTAAATCAAAGATATGAAAATTTCTAGACAGACATATTCAAAGAGTTTCAAATTATTATAGCAAGGTCAGATGAGTTAGATCCTTGAAAACTTCCATGATTTTGAAAAATGACCACAACAAGATTAGTTTTAAAGGTATTATGAACAAGAAATACAGGCTGCAGAGGATTATAGAGTAAACAAAAGATAAGTAGAATCAATTCAGTGGCTAACTATTGAATTTCTGCTATGAATATGCACTGTACAAAATGTTTGAAGATAACAGACATTGTCTGTATTCATAGATTTTCTAATAGAGGTTATAATTATAATGCACTTTGATAAGTCTTATTGCAACAGGGTGCAGCCAAGAGGGGGGCCCCAAAAAGGGAGTTGGAATGGGGCCCAGAACTCACGGTGTCCAGGAAATATTAGAGGGACATATAAGATGTCCTCACCCCCTCCCCCACAGGTATGAGTTGGGGGAAGGGACAAATGGAGCAGGGCCATTGAGTTGTTTTGCATAGCCACTGTTTTGGGGATAACCTCTGGCATGGTCACTTAACATATCTATAACCTTTAACTGGTTTCATAGATATGTTAAACAGCTGTGGCCATGCTCTGAGCCAGGGGGGATGGAAAGGACTTCCCCAAGGACATGACTGGGGGAGGAACCCTAAGTTAAAGCACCTGTGTGGGAGCTTGGAGCAGATTGGCTCCAGAAAATGGGACACACTTGCCCAGACTCATGATGGCATCCCAATAACCTTGGAAACATACAGGAATGCTGGCAGGTGTAACCGATTGTAGGAGGAGTCGGAAATAGGGCTGCAGAGGAGGATTGGTGTGGGGATTTAAACCCAGGCGTGGCAGCCATTTGGGGGGAGATCCGTTTCACGGGAGAGATCCATGCGGTTTCACCAGAGAGCAGGACCCGCAGCTCCATGAGGGGAGATCCATGCGGTTTCACCAGAGAGCAGGACCCGTAGCTCCATGAGGGAAAATCACCATGTGGCTTTAGCAGAGAATTGCCACTAGGCTTTGCCCGAGTGGAGA
>PVKU01006631.1:8100-100378 GCA_004027475.1 Anoura caudifer
AGAGAATTGCCACTAGGCTTTGCCCGAGTGGAGACCCTCTCGCAGCTTTGCCAGAGGGAGAGATTCCACGTGGTTTCACCAGAGTGCAGACCCCTGCAGCTTTGGTGAAGAGGGAGAGCCATGAGGCTTTGCCACAGTGGGGACCCCTTCCCCACAGCTTTGGTAGAGGAGGGACCACGCGGCTTTGGGGTGCTCCCTTTGGCTGCGTGGCCTGGGGGCAAGAGAGACTGCCTGGAGGAAGGGTGAAAGAACTCTTGCCAGTGGGCCATGAGAAGGTGCCACATGGCTTCAGATTAACCAGAGATCCTGCCTGGACGATGACACAGCTGACGGTGTCAAGAGCCTGGATCCCGGACGTGTGCTTCTCTTCCTTGCAATTACGGTATCCTGAATTAGGGCAGAGGGAGAGAGGAAGCGCTGTGGGTGTCTGTGGGTATCCTAAAGGACTTTGATATTTTAATGAAGATGTTAAGTCACTACTTTAACTCTGTATAACATTAATAAACATTTCCTTTCTTTTTCACAAATCTCTGGCTTTGAGAGACATCTTTCCATAAGGTGGCGGACAATAACGGACCTTTTCTGTTGCTCGGTAACAGTTTTTGGGGGCTCGTCTGGGATCTTAATTGCCCATGGAAGACTGACCCCTCAGGTTCGAGAAAGTGAGACTTTGGAAGTGTTTTGCCAGTCTCGAGAACCTTCTGTTGCTCTGTAACAATAACATAGGAATGCTCACTGTAAACTCTAAACGACAAAATAAACTCTTTTCAAAAACTGATTGAGAATACAAAAAAATGTGTTTAAGACTAGATCAGTTATTTTGATAGGGGACTCAAGACCTGGAAAATTTTAGCTTAAGGAAAAAGTTATTAAGCCTAGCAAGCAATGTGTATGTTAAAGCTTTTGTTTCAGAAACTGCAGATAAGGCCCATCCTGGCTCCTGGGAAACAGCCGGCCTCCTGGGGCGCTGGTTAGAGATTACCTCCTGGGGACTAGTTGGAGGCCTCTGGGCCTTTGTGTCAACAAGGAGACAGACACTACCCCTCCCTTTGGGAACAGCACTGCCCAGAAAACAAATGCTACAGCTTTCCTCACCTAATCCTCCCTGAATCTCAAAGCCGTCACCGCACCTTGTTTGTCCTCCCCCACCTCCCTTATAAAAATTCTGGCCTGAAAAGAGAAGGGAAGATGGTTTGTTAGGGTATGAACCCGCCATCTTCTCAGATCCCCGGCCATCTGAACAAAGCGCCCATAAAAGAGTCAATCACTGTCATTGCTTATGGAATTTGGTAGTGACAGGCAGCCCGAACACCGGTGTCTTTTCCGGTTACAGGAGGAGAACACAAATTCACATTTGACGCTTTAAAACTACAAGCAGTATAATCTAGTCAAAAGAATATGGGCACCATCCAGAGTTGGGGGCCACAATACAATTGGGAATTTCTTTCCTTTTTTTACCTTTTTAATTGATGTTCAGATACAGTTGTCTCCATTCCCCCCCACCACCACCACTTTCCCCCGCACGTGCCCTACCCATGCCCACCTCCCACCCTCAATCCCAACCCCCCTTGGCTCCATCCAGGGGTCTCTCATTGAGGTTCATTTAAGTCCATTTCCCTTCTTTCCCACTATTTCCCTCTTCCCGCACCTCTGGTAACTGTCAGTTTGTTGTCAATTTCAGTGTATCCATTAACACCTTTTAAAGTCTCATTTACAAAATAAAACTGCCACACTTTAAAAATATGCATTAATGATAGTGGGAATTCAACTGTACAAGAACAATTAAAATAATAATAAAAAAAAAGGCATTAGCAAACCAAAAAAAAAAAAATGATAGTGGGAATTCAGACATATAAAAGAAGCCACTAAGTTTCAAAAGAAGAATTTGTTCCTTTAAACCATGAGAGCCTTTAAATAAAATTATTCTCCTAAAACACTCAAGCACACTGCAATTAACTCAAATAACCCAAGTGCCCTTCAGGAAACTCCTGACATAATAATGACAGATACGGTGACTATTAGCACTGTCCCCAACATCGACATGGTATTTCACTGGGTGCTGAGCATCAGCTATTGGGAATAAAATAGAGAGCACTTGCACTATTAAAAAGTCCTTAATGCTCCTATTTTCAGATTTTTTTCTTGATATGTTAGTCAATATAAAACAACTTTATGGTTTTTGTCTGAGCTTTTGTATTCAAGTATGGGTATCTCACCATCTGTACTAGTTCAGTTATTCTAAAGCATCATCTCAAAGGATGAAGATGCCTTCTTCCATGGAAGGCAAATGCAATACAATGTAAATAAACATATACCTTGAGAGCATAATTCAGTTTTTTAGTGTAAAGTAATGCCACTATCCAGAAAAAGTAGATAATGTATGTGTATGTACATGTGTGTATAGCAACTGGCATCCTCACACACACACACACCACACCTGCATAATATAAAGATTAAAAAGATAATATGAAGTTCAAAACTCTAGTTGATATTACTATAATATTTTCCTAAAACACTGCAAACAATTTATAGGTAATTGTTTCAACCAAGGATGATAATTTATTTGCCATTATACCTCCTGTGCTCAGCCTGGTGTTTTCTGGTTCTTTCTTCCTCCTGTTGCTGTTGTTTAAATTCCAGTAATTCACTCTAGGAACAATAAAGTTTTAAAATATGGTTTTCAACTCACTTGGTTATATGGAAGACATCTAAATCAATTACATATTTAACCTTAATAGTCACAATATTTCATTTTTGAAACTTTTACTTATGTGCCATTTCCAAGTGAAATTATTTTCTTACATAACTAGGTAAAAAAATCATGGTGGCTTAGTCAAACAATAGCTCTGAGTGTGAAATTGTGAGATTAAGAAGCCAAAGTGCATATTCAAGATATTAGACCAATTGGTACAACATATACAGAGGTAAGCACAATGTGAGTCAAACTTACCTGTGTCTTACAAAGAAAAAGAAATCATATTTGTTCCTTCATTGATGTCACACATTATTTCTTGGTCATTTCTCTAGCACTTCTTTCCCAACAAATTCATAGACACTTACAAATGAATATTGGACCCAATTCCATAGTGCAATTCCATTAGCAAAACATTCACTTTCCTGGAGAATAATCACTCAACCTATTTATTGACAAGTTACTTCTAATATTAGCAGAACTTTGAACTTTCTGGAAGGATACTTTGCTTCAAATAGGAGACCATGCTACTACAACTAAATCTCTATCATCTGACATTCTGATTATCCTCTTGGAAGAGGTAACTTAATTCCCAAACTCAGTTACTATGTTCACAGTATTAAAGAACTAGGTGCCAGGATCTGTCTAATACTACCTACCTTGAGGCAGCCTGAGTTTCAATTCAAAGACAGAAAAAGGCACAGGGAGCATTATCAAGCTCCTAAATTAGTGCCTGAGTCGTAGAGATTTTCTAGTACAGAAAATACTGTCACATCTTGATAAATATACACCAACACATGTATTCTTAACCTCAAAATTTCTTGATGAAAAATATGAAATATATTCAAAGTTCAAATTGACATTTTATTTTTTAACTTTATTCAAACGTCTTCCACCATCTTATAATTCTCAAAAATAAAAAACCTGTTTCTTATATGGTGATATTCCAAATATATTAGTCATCAATCCTTAAAGTACATTATTTAATTCTAATTCCTATATAGAACCAACAATAAAGGAATAATTGGAGTTTTCCAAATAACTGAATAATTGAATGGTTATTTTACATGCATTGATTAAACACCAAATGCCAAGTATTGTGCTAGAGAGACTCACTTTTTCACAATAGCATGAGCTCTTTTTTTCTTTTTAATTTTTGTCACTACAATATATGTACATAGTTTTGAAAGCCTACCAAGTAACAGTACTACTAAGGCTCACACTAAAATGAAAGAAGCTCCAGCCCCCCCTGTGGCCTACACAATCATTTTCAATCCTGTGCAGGTACTGCAGGTGTGTGGCTACTGAAGACATGTAGATTCATCTTCAATTACCTTCTTAATAGCATGCATATTCTTCTATTTCTTAATTTTTTTATTGTATTATCTTTTGACTTCCTATGATGGAGGAAGATTTGTGACTCTATCACTACCTCAGTCCTAATCACAACTTTCTCTGCCAGTACACCACCATCTGCATTCCTCATCCTTACAGCTCTTCTTGTTTTCAACTTTCAGCATGGTAGGGGGGACTCTGCTTTTAGACTTCCAATTCACCCTCCTCTTTTCAACACTAGCCTTCAGAGTTACTGGGTGCCAAGTTGTGGTTTTTCCTTCTCCACTTTCCAGCTTTCAAAATTTATGGAAGTCTCCTGGCCCATTCTTTTGTTCTTACTGGCTTATGCCTTAAGAGACTGGAGATAAGCAAATGTAAAGTTTTGAAGGTTCAATGTTTAACCATATGACCTTAATATTTTCAAAAATTTTTTGCCAGAATTCTGGTACTTGATCCTCACAATTCTCAAAGGTAGGCAGGTAAATAAAATATTATTTGATGACTGAATGAATGAGCATTATATGCTTGTTTTACAGATGATGAAGCAGAGGTTCAGAAACTCAGTTTAAGTCAATTGTCAAGAGCTAAACAGCTCATGAGAAGTAAAATAATAACTAGGGCTAAATTTCTTTGTATCTAATCTTCTGTAAGACATATCCAAAATAGGTGACTAAGACTGAGGATAACTTGCCAATAGTTCACCATAGTCAACTCATGCCTAAAACTATAAGACCCATTTATACTCAAAAGTTCTAACATAATACATCTAAGCTCAAATTTAAATCCCTCTAGTCAAAGGATGCTAAGTATTCTCATATGCAATGACCCATTTCCCTAAGGAACAACTTATTTAATAACATAAACTCTGAACAAACTAAATTTTCATCAGTTCTGTTCATGAGATAAAGATTTTTAAAACTGTAAAATGCATATACTACGTGTACCATATATGCATATTATTACTTAGTTCTCTAAAATAAATTTTTTCCAACTTTTTAAAAAGATTTCATTTATTTATTTTTAGAGAGAGGGGAAGGAAGGGAGGAAGAAAGGGAGAGAAACATCAATGTGTGGCTACCTCTTTCACAGTCCCTTCTGGAGACCTGGACCACAACCCAGGCATGTACCCTGACTGGGTATTGAACTGGCAACCCTTTGGTTCACAAGCCAGCAATCAATACACTGAACCTGCAAACCAAAAGCTCTAAAATAATTTTTAAGATAATTTTTTCAGCCTTTGCAAAAATGATCCTGAAATTTATCTGGGAAAAATAAATATATGATCTTAGCCATTAAAAAAATCTAAAAAAAATGAAACAAAATGAGGGAAAGTCAGCTTTGACAACTATTAAAACACGTTATAAATCTACAGTAATTAAAACAATTTGACTGAGCCCAGGAAAAGACCTAATCCATGGAAATGTAGTTTATGTTTGCTGTTATGCTAAACCCATACAGGAAAGATAATTTAGTGAATGATAATTAGCTAGCCAACTATTGTGAGAAAAATTAAAACTAGATCCTTTATTTTTATATGACAATAAATGTTACAGAGGTCAAAGATTTATATATAAAAGATGGAACAATAGAGGTTTCAAAGGAGGATTGTAAATTCATTTATAAACTTGGATACAAGAAACCTCCAAAAGACATAAAGGAAAAATATTGATACATTTAGCTAAATTAAAATGTTAAGCTTCCCCTGGGAAAAAAATACCATACAAACTGAAAACAAATGTTTATGAAATACATAGGCTGATTCTATTATTCTTTTGTTCATTCATTCAACAATATCTGAATGCTTATTATGAGTCAGGCTTGGATCTATGTGATGGAGATAAGAGTGATGAACAAGATAGATGAATTTATATTCTAAAATAAAGGAAACAATAAACAAATGAGAAAAATAGCCAATGGTAGTTCTTTGCTGAGGGTTAAACAGATTCACATGAGGATCAAGAGCTCAGTTACTATTTTAGATAGAGATTCAAGGAAGGCCTGAAGAAGTAACTAAAGACCCCATATAAGCAAATAATGAAAAAACTACCACCAGATAGAAAAAGGGCCAAAGAATAGAAAGAAGCAGTTCACAGATAAATTATAAATTGCCTATTAATTTAAATTGGTTACCATCTTCACACATAATCAAAGAAATATATATAGAATAAGATAAAATTTTTCTCCTATCATATTGACAAGAAGTAGAAAAGTCTATTAATGAGGTACATTCAGACACCTTGAGGGAATGTCTAAGTTAGTGAAAAGTAATTTAGCTTTTGGAGGACAATATACCAATAACAGAAACATGCAAAATGTACACATCTTTTGGAGAAGTGTTTAAAGATGTTGGCATAAAGACAGTCACAGTAGTATTACTGAAGCAATAAAAGTTCAAGAGAGAGTCAATTCTTGACTTCTGGTCAAGATGGTAGCCTAGGTAAAAACAGCTTACCTCCTTGCACAAGCACATCAAAATTACAACTAAAATACAGAACAACCATCACTCAGAACCATCAGAAATTGAGTTCAATGAAAGTCTGACAACTACATAATTAAAGAAACCACATCCATCCAGACTGGCTGGAAGGGTAGAGACATGGAACAAGCTGGTCCCACATCCACATGTGGTGGATAAAAATTCAGGAGGGATATCTTGGGATCGAAGAGTCCCAGACCCATAGGAGGGCCCCCAGCCCAGAGTTCCAGTGCCCGAAAGATAAGTCCCCATAACTTCTGGCTGCAAAAACCAGGGGATTGAGTCAGTAAATGAAACTTCTGGAGTCCCAGGCAGTTCCTCTTAAGGAACACACACATGGACTTAGACTCACTCCCTCTGAACTATAGCACCCAGGTAGCAACTTGGAAGGCACTGTTAGTATGCAGGGGGAAACTGAAGTGTCAGGGGTCAAGGCGAGAGCTGCGGGACAGAGCAGGCGGGGGCCACTGTCCTTTTTCTGAGCCCTACCCCACAGATCCACAGAGCTGGCAGGCTGGTTAACACTGTTTGCCCCACCCTGGAGATCCCCAGAGACTCCGTTCTACCCAACTTATGAGTCTATGCAATCTGCTTTTCCATATGAATGGCTGGTATTGGCTTATGCTTCACAACTTCCTAAATTCTACCAAACATACAACAGCCAGCCTCAGTGAGCCCGTACCCCTGTACCTCTTGTTAAGTGGCTGCAGGGTAGGCAATCTCAGAAACCAGCCTAGATTCACAGCTTGGCTTCACCTGGGTATCTCCAAACCTGGCACAAATAGCAGCCATCTCAGATTGCTTGATAGCTCCGGCAGGATGGCCCCAGGCAAAACATAGGTAGGGGCTGAACTTGGCCCGTACTACCTGGGAAACCCCGGAGCCTGTGTACCCAGTGGACAGATACAGACCATGTCAGAGCACCAGCACCCTGCCCATGCACAGAGGGTGGAGGCTGGTGGTTAGTGGTCATAGCCAGTCCTTGCAGCTGACTGACTTGGGTCAAACTCTCTCATTGACCTGTCAACAGCAATCAAAGCTCACCTACAAGAGGAACGTGTACTCAGCCCACATGAAGGGGGTACCTCAAGTACCAGCTTGAGTGATAGGGGAAGCTGTGCCACTGGACCCCACAGGATACCTACTATTTAGGACATGCTACCAAGACAGGGAGTCATAGCAGCTTTACCTAATACATAGAAACAAACACAGGGAGGCTGCCAAAATAATCAGACAAAGAAACATGGCCCAAATGATAGAATAGATCAAAACTCCAGAGAAAGAGCTAAACAAAATGGAGGTAGAACAATCTATCAGATGCAGGGTTCAAAATACTGGTTATGAGGATGCTCAAGGAGCTTAGTGAGGACCTCAACAGCAGAAAAAAGATTCAGAGAAAAGTGAAGGATACACTAATTAAAATAAAGAATAATTTACAGAGAAACAACATTAGAGTGGATGAAGCCTAGAATCAAATTAATGATTTGAAACATAAGGAATCAAAAAACAACCAATCAGAACAACAAGAAGAAAAATAAATCCAAAAAAATGAGGATAGTGCAAGCAACCTCTGGGACAACTAGTGGTCCAACAGTCACATCATAGTGGTGCCAAACACAGAGGAGAAAGAGCAAGAGCAAGAAATTGGAAATCTATTTGAAAAAATGATGAAAGAAAACTTCCCTAATTGGCTGAAGAAAATAGACAGGCAAGTCCAGGAAGCACAGAGAGTCCAAAACAAAATGATGCAAAGAGGCCCACTCTAAGACCCATTGCAATTAAAATGGCAAAGGTTACAGGTAAAGCAAGAATCTTAAAAGCAGCAAGAGAAAAGAAGTTAGTTATCTACAGAATTCCCATAAGACTATCAGCTGATTTATCAAAAGAAACTTTGCAGGCTAGAAGGGATTGGCAAGAAATATTCAAAGTCATGAAAAGCAAGGACCTACAGCCAAAATTGCTCTACCCAGCAAAGCTGTCATTTAGAACTGAAGGGCAGATAAAGAGCTCCCCAGACATGAAAAAAATAAAAAAGTACACCATTATCAAACCATTATTATATGAAATGTTAAAGGGACTTAAGAAAAACAAAAAAAAAATCAAAACTATGAACACTAAAATGGCAATATATACATATGAACAGCTGAATCTAAAAAACAAACTAAACAAACAACAACAGAGAAAGAATCATGCATATGGAGAGCATTTTGATGGTTGCCAGATAGGAGGGTAGGTGTGGGGAATGGGTGAAGAGGTGAGGGGATTAAGAAGTACAAATAGGTATTTACAGAGTAGCCATGGGGATGTAAAGTACAGTGTAGGAAATGGAGTAGCCAAAGAAGTTATATGCATGACCCAGGGACATGAACAATGGTGTGGGGATTGCCTGAGGGACTGGGGGGTGCTGGGTGGAGGGGGACAAAGTGGGAAAAATTGGGACAACTGTAATAGCATAAACAATAAAATACAATAAGTAAATAAAAAAGTTCAAGAGAAAATCATAATGCTCATTAAAAAGGAACTGGCACAATAACAGATCATCTGCATGTGGCAAACACAAGGCCACAGGCCGAATCCAGCCCTCCACCTTGTTTCTGCCCGGTGGCAGCACCGAGCTCTCACTTAACTGTTAAGGACTAGTTACATTTACACAGTCCTAAAATTATATTCGACCCTTTGAAGGCAACCGAGAGGCTGATGTGGCCCCCGGGGAAAATGAGGTTGACACCCCTGATCTGCACAATGGAATGCTTTGTAACAATTACAAAAAAATAAGGTAGATGGAGGAGGGGGGAGGCAGCAATGCCTCTTTTAAGGTAATTAAATGATAACTGGTAGGTCTGAACAGCTTTGGCATGGCTCTGTGTAAATGGAAAAGATACACATAAATTCATTTTAAGTTTTATTTGTTGGTGTACATCATATTTTAAACATTTTTATGGGAAAATACACACCAAAATGTTCATTGGAATTATCATTGGGGAGAGAAACATAGAAGATGGATGGGAGGGGTAGGAAGTTTAAACATCATATCTCATTTTAGATTTTTAACTTTTGAACTTTATGAATATAGTATTTCCTCATACCAGCAACAAAGGTTTATCTGTGTGGGACACCATTTCTGTTTCTTTACTCTTTTCTTTGTTTAAAAATCCCAATAAATATTGTTTCTAATACTTGAAGATGTAAAAGAGCAGAACACTACATTATAATACCAAGGACTTTTAGAGAGAAAGAAAAGAGGATAGAAGAGAGAAACATGCAGCATCCTCTGACAGAGGCAAAGGGGAGAGGAGAAAACCCAGAGCAGGAGAAAAACAGGGATGGGCAGCTGATGAGGCCTCACCATGTAAGAACATTGCTCTGTACTGAAGAAGGGACTCTGGCTTCGCTGCACTCAGGATTATTATTTTACCACTCGCAAGGCATATTTACTAGGGACAGGCTGGCTTTCCTTGGGTACCATGAAGAATAATTTCAACTAATTAATTTGTTCTGCTGAATTGACAGCCACTACTGATGCATCACATGTCTTATGAGCATCTTTTTGGTTCATTTACTGGGTTCTCACACAGAATTGCACTACCTAGTTGGACAGATACAAAATAAATTGTTTCTGTTCCAAGGACTGATCTTTGGACATTAAGAAAATCAAAATACTCTAAGCAGGAGGGATATGACACAGCACCCGAGACACTGTCAAGTCCTTTCCCATTCAACACATATTTGTTGAACACCCATCATTTTTCAGACACCTGGATTCACTCCAAAGGTACAGATGCAAATAGATGCTTCAATTTAAATTTACAATTTAGTGAGGGAGACAGACCAGAAACAACCACAATACAAAGCAGAAAGAAATAAATGCACTGATGAATACAATTTCAAGCAACATGACCTGGGAATATGAAGGAAGGGAGACAAACGAGAGAAACAAGAAGCAATTGTTTCTGGGAGTTGTTTGATAATTTAAGTGTGTCCATGAAGCCTCCCAGAAGAAAGAGAGTGTCTTTTCATTGCTCTTCACAGCTCCCTGCATTCAGACAGAGCTCCAACCCAAGAGTATACCATCTTGGAGATGCCAAAACAGAACTTCCTGTAAATACTGGCCAAGTGGTACACGGTAAATGAGAACAACGCTGTAAATGCCGCTGCCTGCATGCACCCTGCTGGGGCTCTCCTGACAGAGGACAGACTGCTCTGCGGGGGCGCTGCCGGTGAGGACTGAGAGTCAGAGCTGGGGGCCCAGCTAACAGCAAGAAGTAACAGGGTCATCACCATCTCTTGCTAGAAGTTGTAGAAATTGCTTCTATGCTCCCATTTACCCAACGGTTAAATATTGGATTGGCCAAGAAGTGCGTTTGTGTGTTGTTTTTTTTTTTTTCTGTAGGATGGCTCCACTAGCACTTAGTTATCTTAACTTCATTCAAAACAATTTTGTTAGATTATATTGTGACAGCTGTCATATCAGCATGCATTTAAAAAATTATCAAAATTGGTGAATTTCTGTGTAGCTATTTTAATGTTGCATATGGAAGAAAACATGCAACATTTTGGGCCTGTTATGCTTTACTATTTCAAAAAAGGTAGAAACACAACTGTAACACAAAAAGATTTGTGCAGTGTATGGAGAAAGTGCCGTGACTGATCAAATGTGTCAGAAGTGGTTTCTGAAGTTTTGTGCTGGAGATTTCTTGCTGGATGATTCTCCAGTCAGGCAGACTATTTGAAGGTGATAGTGATCAAATCAAGACATTAATTGAGAACAGTCAATGTTATACCGAGCAGGAAAGAGTCAATGATACTCAAAATATCCAAATCAAGTGTTGAAAATCATTTGCACCAGCTTGATTATGTTAATCACTTTGATGTTTGGTTTCCACATAAGCAAGAAAAAAAAACCTTCTTGACTGTATTACTGCATGTGATTCTCTACTCAAACATAATGAAAATCTGTTTTTAAAGCAAATTATGATGGGCAATATAAAGTGGATACTTTACAATAATGTGCAACAGAAGAGATGGTGGGACAAGTGAAATCAGCCACCAGCAGCCACACCAAAGGATGGTCTTCATCTAAGGAATATATTATGTATATGGTGGGATTGGAAGGGACCTCTATTATGAGCTCCTTCCCCAAAACTGAACAATTAATTCCAACAAGTATGGCTCCCAATTACACCAACTAAACGAAGCATGCAAGAAAAAGCATCTGGAATTAGTCAACAGAAAAATGCCCCATCTTCCATCAGGATAACACAAGAACGCATGTTTCTTTGACAACCAGGCAAAAACTGTTAAAGCCTGGCTGGGAAGTTTTGATTCTTCCACTGTATTCACCAGACATTGAGCCTTCAGATTTCCATGTATTTTAGCCTTTACAAAATGCTCTTAATGGAAAAAAATTTCAATCCCTGAAGACTGCAAAAGGCACCTGGAACAGTTCTTTGCTCAAAAAGATTAAAAGTTTTGGGAATATGGAATTATACAGTTGCCTGAAATATGGCAGAAGGTAGTGAATACATTATTCAATAAAGTTATTGGTGAAAATGAAAAATGTCTTTTATTTTTACTTTAAAACTAAACAAGCTTTTCAGGCAACCCAATACAACAGACAGGTATGTGCAAGGCTGGACACTGGAGAAACCAGATGAAGCTAGAGTGAAAGCATGTTCCATAGCAAGGCTGTGGTGCAATAATCAAAGACTAGGATATGGTCATTTAAAAATTATGTCTGAAATCCAGTGATGGCGTGTGTTCCGATATGGTTCAGCTTAACTGCTCTGTGTAAGCATTACAGTGTCACCACCCAAGAAATCAAACTTCTCCCAGGAGAAGATGTCCTCTAACTCAACAAAGGGAAGAGGAGAGTGGAAACAGAGAGTTAAAGAACCCCTTCCTTTGAATTTGTTTTAAATACAGGAGAGTTCTGAGGGGAGAGGGGACAGTTTAGAGAAGTCCAGGTTCTGCTGCTCCCCACAGTAATAATGCCTTGCCCAGTGGAATAAGGATGGCCTTGGCTATGAGACAAAAAGTGAAAACTACCCCCCCCAATTGAGACGATCAAACAATTAAAGGAAGTAAATACTAATGGGAAAAGTAGGGGAGTAAAAGATAGCATTAATAATGTACACTCCCTCTTATTATTGTTAGCCCTATCATTGTAATATAAAAGGGAGTTCCAGCTATAATAACCATTGAATCACACAGCTCTATATGAGGTCTGTCCAGAATATATCCGGCCACATATATGAAAAATAGAGATATTTACTGAAGATACAAGATACAAGAAACATTGTACACAGGACAATGATGTCTCAGTCCCCTTCAAAGCGGGCACCTTGGGACCTCGCACAGTTCTCCCAATTGTCATCAGCTATGCTGTCGTATTTTCCTGAATTTCATCAACAGTCTGAAATATCTTCCCTTTCAAAGGTGATTTTAGTTTTGGGAAGAGCCAAAAGTCACGGGGTACCAAATCTGGACTGTAGGGGGGCTCAGTCACCTGGGTGATTTGATGTTTCACCAAAAAACTCTGCAAGAGCTGTGAAGCATGAGCAGATGCATTGTCATGATGAAGCTGCCAATCACCAGCTGACCATAGGCTGCAGCCTTCTGAATCATCCAAATAGTTTCCTCGGAGGAATGCCCAAGCTTAATGACAAAATGTGATGCAGATTTGTTGCTCGACTCACTCAGTCATTTTGAATGCAGTGGCCACACAGCGCACATGCTCACTCAGAGGCATCTACCACCCCCACTGACTAGTACAATGAAGTTGTCATTGTTCACACATGCACATTCCAGTCCACTCTTCCTTGGCTGCCAGGTTACAACCCATTTTGGTTATATTAATAACGGCTGGATATTTTCAGGACATACCCCGATGAGATTCAAGAAAATATAATGGGGCAGTTGTTGGCAAATGGGAGAACTGTGTGAGGGGCTAAAGTGCCTGCTTTGAAGGGGACTGAGGTGTCATTGTCATATGTATAATGTTTCTTGTATTTTCTTCAATAAATATCCCCATTTTTCATAGTACAGTGTTGGATACTCTCTGGACAGACTTAGTATTTCCTATCAATTTTTTTCTTTAAAAAACATTTTTTCTCTTAAAAATTATTCATTGTGGAAAATATATAAAGTACAGGAACTATAAAAGAAAATATAATAACCACTCATTAAAAACCCGTATCCAAAGATAAACTAACATGTCAATATATTTCCTTTATTCCTTAATACACACAGATTATAGCTTTATATCATCACTTCAGGTCACATTTGCACACCTACCACATGCCAGGCATTAGGACAAACCCTCCATATGCTTTCTATCATGTAATCCTAGAAGTGATGTCATGAGGTAAGAAGCATCCCTATCAAATATAACAGATGAGGCTTGGAGAGATGAAGTAATTTTTGCACAAAGTACAATAAAAAGAGGTAGATTTCCAAACTCCCTCAGACTATTTTATAATTTTTTTCATTTTCATATAGGTGAGCATTTTCTCATGTCTTTAAAACATGGCAGTAATTGCTGCACAATATTCCAAATGCCAAAACCTTCAAATCCTCTATTGCTGATGAAATAGTTTCAAACGTTCCATTAATATCAGTTTAAAAATAAACCACCTTGTACATACATCTGTGTGTATCCCTCATTATTTCCTCAGAATAAACACACAACACTAAAAGCTAATACTTTTACTTACAGGAAACTCTTCAGAATTTGATGTTGTTGAAGAGCCCTTCAGTTCACTTCTCACCAGCAGAAGTACGAGGGATTTTGAAGTATATTTTAATAGTTAATCATGTTAAGTTCTCCTTGCCCCAGCAAACACACAAATTATTATCCATATTTTTCAAAAGCCTCTTGTTTAATCTCATGATTATTTTCCCAGCTGAAATGTAGAAAGAGTTTTTTAAGCTGCCTCAAATTCCATTGAAAATTTTATTGGATTTACATTAAATCATAAATTAATTTGGATGAAACTGCAGTTATTATAATATTGAATTTTACCACTCAGGTGCATCATCATCTCTATTTAAACTAACAGTCATGAATTATAGCAAACTTTAGTTTTTTTTTAATTGAGCGATTTCTTACATAGTTGGTTTTTGATGAGATATTTTTATTCCATTATATTTTCTAATTAATTTTTGCTGATGTATGAGAAAGTTGTTGAGATATATATGTATGTGTGTGTGTGTGTGTGTGTGTGTGTGTGTGTGTGTGTGTGTGTATGGTGGGGCTCCACCTGCAGAGCCCCATCTGTCCTCCACAGATGAAAATAACACTATCAAGACATGATCTGCTTGGGGAGGGGAGGTGGCTGATCTCTCAAAGGAGAAGGGCCAAGAGCCCCTTCCACAATGTCTTTTATTAGGTTCATAATACACAGGAATACAGGTAAAGCTCATCAATCATTGTCAGGCAGCAAGGATCAAACAATAAATAACATTTGAAAGAACTCTGAGGGCCTAATCTGAGACAGGGTCTGTCAGCTAAGAGGTTACAAAACTTTGGGAGACAACTCATTTCCTGCTCGGACCCTTATCATTTAAATGAGAGCACTCTTAGCAAAGCAGGTTTCACAGGACTTTATAAATTCTTTCTTATGCCCGATCACCCGGGGAGCCTGCCCTAGCCAGCACAGGGCTGCACTGCCCTCTGTCATAGTTTCAGGCTTAAGTGGATCAGAGCCAGGAAGCCAAGAGATAAGGAAAACTTCTCCCAGATGGAATGAGGACTCAGTCTATGGCAGGATACTGGGGGGCAAGGGTCCATCACCCCCTCTTTGCTGCAGCCCCCCAAGTCCTTCCTTGAGGGCCTTCCAAATGGCCATGCCTATCTTAGGCGACCCCTCCCTTGAGGGAATCTTACCCATCATTGGCTAACTGACCAAGCATTGGGGGCCAGTTATGGATGAAGCAGAAGCAGAGCTCCTGCCTGGGAGATAAGCTTGGTCTCCTTAGTGGCTTACAGTCTGAAGGTCACTCACTCAGCCTTAGCCAAAGGGGGGTTACAACTCCTGAAACCAGGCAGAATGGTTCCCAACATATATACATATGTATAGTTTATAACCAACTCTTGCTTACTTAACTTCATTTGTCTAGTCACTTTTTAATTGAATCTCTTGGAATGTACAGGTAAACTGCTCTCATCCACAGTTGACTTTACTGTACTTATTTTCAGTAACTAGAAAAGTTGCTTTTTAACTTTTGTCTTTTCAAGCTGGCTAAAACAATTTCTAAACCTTGTTCATTTTATATTAAGAGATTCTTTTTAACTGAAAAGAGTTTTTTATCAAATAATTTTGAGAGGAACTAGGTGAGAATTTTCTAGCACAGTACAGGGTGGTGGTAGGGGTTGCACATAGCCTTGTTTTTCACTGCTCTTGTATATTACCACTGAGTATAATGTTGGTTATTGGTTTGAAAGACTACATGTATGCTAAGAAAACAATTTACTTCTAATTCATTCATTTTGTAATTGATAGGTTAAAATTTATCAATAACTTTTCTTACAGCTAAAAGCTAGTCAAATTTTTATTTCTCTCATGACCTATCTTATTGCAGTGACAAAATATAAAAACTTAAATAGTTAGTGGCCATTGCCAGGTAGCTCAGTTGGTTAGAGCATCATCCCAATACACCAAGGTTGCAGATTCAATCACTAAATTAACCAATGAATGTATAAATAAGTGGAAGAACAAAAACTGACATTTCTTTCTCTCTCTCAAATCAGGGCACACACAAGAATTAACCAATGAATGTATAAATAAGTGGAAGAACAAAAACTGACGTTTCTCTCTCAAATCAATTTTTAAGAGTTATATAGTGTTCTTCGCATTCCTAGAATAAACCTTACTTTGCCATGACAAGTTATTTGAGAATAATGCCATTTCTAGAAGAAAATTAGAATTTTCTTTTTAATATACTTTATTGATTATGCTATTACAGTTGTCCCATTCCCCTCTTCATTCCCCTCCACCATGCACATCCCCTCCCACCCACATTCCCCCCCTTAGTTCATGTCCCTGTGTCATAAGTTCTTTAGCTTCTACATTTCCCACACTATTCTTGCCCTCCCTCTATTTTATCTCTACCGTCTATGCTACTTATTCTCTGTACCTTTTCCCCCTCTTTCCTCCTCCCACTCCCTTGTTGCTAACCCTCCATGTGCTCTCCATTTCAGTGGTTCTGTTCCTGTTCTAGCTGTTTGCTTAGTTTGCTTTTGTTTTTGTTTTAGGTGTGGTTGTTAATGATTGTGAGTTTGCTGTCTTTTTACTGTTCATATTTTTTATCTTCTTTTTCTTAGATAAGTCCCTTTAATATTTCATATAATAAAGGCTTGGTGATGATGAACTCCTTTAACTTGACCTTATCTAAGGTCTTCTCAGACCTTATCTGAGAAGTACTTTATCTGCCCTTCCATTCTAAATGAAAGCTTTGCTGGATAGAGCAATCTTGGATGTAGGTCCTTGACTTTCATGACTTGGAATACTTCTTTCCAGACCTTTCTTGCCTGTAAGGTCTCTTTTGAGAAATCAGCTGACAGTCTGATAGGAACTCCTTTGTAAGTGACTGTCCCCTTATCTTTTCTGCTTTTAGAATTCTCTCCTTCATTTTAATCTTGGCTAATGTAATTATGATGTGTCTTGGTGTGTTCCTCCTTGGGTCCAACTTCTTTGGGACTCTCTGAGCTTCCTGGACTTCCTGGAAGTCTATTTCCTTTGCCAGATTGGAGAAGTTCTCCTTTATTATTTGTTCAAATAAGTTTTCTACTTGTTGCTCTTCCTCTTCCCCTTCTGGTACCCCTATAATTCAGATGTTGGAACATTTAAAGATGTCCTGGAGGTTCCTAAGCCTCTCCTCATTTTTTTTGAATTCTTATTTCTTCATTCTTTTTTGTTTGGTTGTTTATTTCTTCTTTCTGGTCCACACTGTTGATTTGAGTCCCAGTTTTCTTCCCATCACTATTGGTTCCCTGTGCATTTTCCTTCATTTCACTTATTGTAGCCTTCATTTGTTCATCCAATTTGTGACCAAAATCAACCAATTCTGTGAGCATCCTAATCACCAGTGCTTTGAACTGTGCATCTGTTAGGTTGGCTATCTCTTGGTTGCTTAAAAGTATTGGCTCTGGGGGTTTGATTTGTTCTTTCATTTGAGCCATTTTTTTTTCTTTTCTTTCTTTTTTTTTTTTTTGTCTGATCATTCCTATTATGTATGAGGGGCAGAGCCTTAGGTCTTCACCAGGACGGGACAACCCAGTTGCAGAGTTGTGATGCTGTATGTGGGAGTGGAGTCTGAGAGTGAACAATGGCAGTTGCTCCACTCTCTCTCTAGGATTTCAGTCCCCTCTGTGAGACTGGGAGTCTATCCCAGCACTTCAATCCCCACAAGTGTTTTCAATTGGTGCTTTTAGGCTTCATTTCCTGGCTCTGGGGCCCTAGGTTGCACAGTCTGTCTTGCTGCCTGTTTTCACCTGGTTTATCTGTGCGCAAATGTGTGACCGCAGTCAGCCACCTTGTGTGCCTCACTGGGTCTGCTTGTTCCCTCCTTGCACCCAGCAACTGCCGCCTGTGTACCTGGGGTGTGCCAACTGCTGCATGCACATCTAGGAACACTAACCACTGCATTTTCATGCCATGATCCCTCTCCACCAGCCACCAACTCTGCCTATCTTACCGGTCTGGGTGAATCGTCGGAGTTCTGTACAGTTCAATTTTCTATCTGTTCTGGTTGTTTTTTTTGTTTCTAAATTTTGGTTGTGAGAAGAGGCACAGTGTGTCCACCTATGCCTCCTTCTTGGCTGGAAGTCCAGAATTTTCTTTTAGATGTTAATCTCTGTAAGTTATTGTGTGCATTTGTGTGCTCTCTTTATCAGGCTGTGATATTATACAGAAGGTAGTTAAATAACATTAATTCTAAATTATTTCATCTTTTTCCTCACTATAAAATAATTTATAAAGCAAAGAAAAAAATTTGTTTCTCATGAACTCCAAAGAACATAACCATAAAATGACCCAAGTTTAGCTTGTTAGGGGAAAATAATTCTCACAAAACATTAGAAATCACTTGCATTTTATTTGTCTTTATATATTTTGATCATTTAAGCTATTTTAGAGTTTTATATTTTCTTATAAAATCATTCACTTAGTACATATATTTGATTTATTAGCACAGTATATTATCAACAGTAATATAAACTTAAATCTTTTCTAAATCTATGGTTTCAGTCCATAGATTTGCATTTCTAACATTGTGTATTTGCATTTTTACTCACTTATTATTGATTAAAATTGCCAGTGACTTCTTCATTTTGTTGACCTTATCAAAGAACAAGCTGTTGGGTTTTTATAACAGCTGTTTCTTGAAGTTTTATTATTAATTTCTGTTCTTATCTTAATTACTTCCTTCAGTGGCTGTTTACTGTTCCTGTCCTAAATTCTTGGACTGGATATTTAATTCATCATTTTTTAATACTGATTGGATTTAAAGTTATGTTCTTTCTGAGAATAACATCTCAGAATACAGCTCTGCATGCATTCTTCATAAGGTGCTCTCAGAATAAGTTTTATATACTCTATAATAATTTTCTATCTCACCCAATAATATAAGCATTTTTTTATAATTTTTGGTTTATTTTTACTTTCCAAATGACTATATAAAATAAAAAAACATGCAAAAGTCAGTAGTACAACCAGTCTATATTTTTTTTCTTAAATTCCTGAAAGATAGAAAGGAGAGAGGATAAATTATACACACAAACAAATACGTGGAATAAGCTGGCACTGAGCTAGCAGTGCTTCCGAGTGAGCTCCAGGAATACTGATGTGGACATTAGATGATCATCTAGAGGACTGCAATGAAAGCAGTTTGGCAGTGGGCTCTCTTCCCTCCACAGTACACACTAGAGAGAACTGGCATGGTCCACAGGGTAAACAGTGAATGGGGATGGGTACCTGGGCTCAGAGAAACAGGACAATGTCCCAGGGATCTAGTGATTATAGGAAAACAAGAAGCTACCACATATAGAAGACAAGCTCTTGCATATCTCTTGCATATCTCACCCAAAGAAATATAACATGATAACCATGAATCACCAAACATTTGACAAAGAAAACCACTGGAGATAAAGCTTAAAATGAAAAGGGAAAATACTGTTGAAATAGTAAATAGAAATTTTAATGTCTGTATAATTATTTACAATCAAAGAAGAAATTGGGAAGATTATTTCAGTTGTTGGGAACTGCCCTGCCTGGTTTCAGGAGCTGTAACCCCCCATGGCTAAGGCTGAATGAAAGTCCTTCGGACCATAAGTCACTAGGAAGACAAAGCTTATCTCTGTGGCAGGAATGCCGCTTCTGCTCCTTTTACTTCATCCATAACTGGCCCCCAATGCTTGATCGGTTAGCCAATGATGAGTAAGATTCCCCAAGGGGGGAGCAACCTAAGACAGGCACAATCACAGGGAGGCCCCAGGGAAGGACTTGGGGAACTACAGCAAAAGGGGGTGATGGACCCTTGCCTCTCGGCTTTGACATAGCCTGAGTCCTCATTCTGTCTGGAAGAAGTCTCCTAATCTCTTGGCTGTCTTACATCCCCTACCTGACTTAAGCCTGAAACAATGACAGAGGGTGGTGCAACTCTATGCTGGATAGGGCCAGTTCCCCAAGTGATCAGGCCTAAGAAAGAATATATAAAATCCTGTGAAACCTGCTTTGCTAGGAATGCTCTCAATTAAATGATAAGGGTCTGAGCAGGAAATGAGTTTGTTTCCCAAAGTTTTATAGCCGTTTAGCTAACAGACCCTAACTCAGAATAAGCTTAGTAGTTCTTTGTATGTTATCTATTGTTTGATCCTTACTGCCTGACAATGATTAATGAGCTTTACTTGTATTCCTGTGGAAAATGAACCCAATAAAAGACCATTGAGGAACAGGCTCCTGACCCTTCTCCTTTGAGAGATTGGCCACCTTCCCTCCCCAAGCTGATCACGTCTTAGTAGACTTATTCTCATCCATGGCAGCCAGGGGGGCCCTATGGGTGGAGCCCCCCCCCAGCATTTATAAAGCAGAGCACTGCTGTGAAAAAGTAAATCAGCAATCATGGTAAATAAACAAATTCAATACATTTGCCAAGTAAGCAGAATAAAAACTTATGAAATAATTTAGTAAGCACGGTGATCTAGCTACAGGTTTCTCTCAGAATATAATGAAAAGGGCCAAGGAGATAAAGTATAAGAAAAACAATTAAGAAATATGGAGAACAGATGTAAAATTTTGAAAATCTATTTGACACCTATCCCAGAAATGGAAAACAGAGACAACATATATTTAGGGAAAAATGTAAAAAGAAAATAGGAATTTTCTAGAACTGAAGACATGAATTTTGAGATTAAATGGGTCAAGCAAATGTCTTACAAGATTAAACAAAAACACTAAAATTCCTTATCATGGGGAGCAGAGAAAAGAGAAAATAGGGAAAAAATAACAGAACAGAGAAAATTCAGAGTTGAGAAAATTCAAGGAGTTAAGAAAATAAAGAACAGAAAACAATTAAAAAGTAAATTCTGAGGCAAGGATATGTGCAAATATACCGTAATAAATGAGACTATATTAAATTTATCTATTAAAAGAGATTGTAAAACAGGGTAAAAAATCAGCCATTCTTGTCATTAGAAATCTAATTTAAGCCAAGTGACACAGAGAGGTTAAGATTAAGTGATGGAAAAAGAAATTGTCACATACATTCTAACAAAAAAACTGGCAGAGAAAGGACTGCAATCCAACAAAATAGAAAGACAAAAAGAAATCCAGCTGAAAATCTTTAAGTGGAAAGAGTAATATTTCATATTGACCAAAATTGATACTGAAAGGGCAGAATTCCCATAAATCTCATTGGTTGGAAGTGCTTCCCATATCATGGCTAATCCAATCATAGTCAAGAGGAATGGAATTTTCATGAAAGGTTAAACCAATTGGGATGGGATTCCTGAGACTGGAGTGGTGCCTATCTTCTCTGAAACACAGGCCATGCTAAGTAGGATGGATGTCTGAAGAAAAAAATTAGGGTTTTGGGAGAGAAGTAGGCAATCAATAATATTTTATACCCTACTCTGAAGCTATTACAACACAATTTATATCTTTTGCAGTATTACTAGACAGCGATTAACTGCTATAAAATAAAAAGTGCAATGTTTTATTTTATCTCCTTTTAATTATATATCTCCTCCATCATTAAAAAGTAAACTTCAGGAGGGCAGAAACCTTGTCTATACTGTTGTCTCTTTTTTTCAAACAGGAACAGGATACTTTTTTAAAAAAGATTTTATTTATTTATTTTTAGAGAGAGGGGAAGAGAAGGAGAGAGGGAGAGAAACATCAATGTGTGTTTGCCTCTCATGTGTTCTCTACTGGGGACCTGGCCTGCAACCCAGGCATGTAGCCTGACTGGGAATTGAAGTGGTAACCCTTTGATTCCCAGGTCTGTGCTCAATCCACTGAGGTATACCAGCCATGGCTCTTTCTTTTTTAAATTAAATTTATTTGAGTGTCATTGGTTAATAAGATTATACAGGTTTCAAGTACACATTTTTATGGTACATGATCTGTATATTGCATTTTATATCTACCACCCAAAGTCAAATCATTTTGTTACTATATATTTGACTCCTTTCCCCCCACCCCTTTCCTCTGGTAACCACCATACTGTTGTCTGTGTCTATGAATTTTTATTTTTATTGTTTGTTCATGTGTTGCTTTCAGTCTTATATCCCACATATGTGAAATTATATTGTTCTTTACTTTTTCTGTCTATTTTGCTTAACATGATATTCTCAAGGTCCATCCATGTTGTCACAAATGGCTTTCATCTTTTCTCATGGCTGAACAGTATTCCATTGTATAGATATACCACACCTTTATCCAATCATCCAACAAAGGATACCAGTTGTTTCCATGTCTTGGCCACTATAAATAATGCTGCAATGAACATAGGGGTGCATATATCTTTGCAAATACATGTTTTCAATTTTGGGGGGTAGATACCCAGAAGAAATGCTGCTGGGTTATATGGTAACTCTATTCTTAATTTTTAAAGGAACCTCCATACTATTTTCCATAGTAGCTGCACCAGTTTACCTTCCTATCAGCAGTGAATCATGGCTCCTTTTTCTTCACAACCTGTCCAACACTTGTTACTACTTGTTTTATGGATAATAGCCATTCTAACAGGTGTGACATGGTATCTCATTGTAGTTTTGATTTGCATTTCCCTGATAGCTAGTGCAGTTGAACATGTTTTCATATATCTGCTGGCTATTTGTATGTCTTCTTGGAAGAAGTGTCTGTTCAGGTCCTCTGCCAATTTAATTGGTTTGTTGTTTGTTTGGTGTTGAGTTGCGTGAGTTCTTCATATATAGGGTTGGGCAAAAGTAGATTTACATTTGTGTGAGTATGTGAAACAGAGTTTATTCTTGTACTATTATTTACTATGGTATTATTTTCCATACAAACAACTGTAAATCTATTTGTGCCCCATCCTATATTTTGGATTAACCCCTTGTCAGAGCTCCTGTTTGCAAATAGCATCTCCTATTCAGTAGGTTCCATTTTTTGTTTTGCTGGTGTTCTCTTTTGCTGTGCAAAAGCTTTTTAGTTCGATATAGTCCCTTTCATTTATTTTTGCCTTTACTTTCCTTGCCTTTAGGGTCAAATTCATAAAATCTTCTCTGATATCAAGGTCCATAATTGTGTCTTCTTCTATGTAATTTATGGTTTCAGATCATATATTTGTCTTTGATTCATTTTGAGTTAATTTTGCATATGGGAACTATCCTGTTCTTAACTGAATCTCTAGCATTTTGCACAAGACTCAGCACATAATAGGAGCTCCCTACATATTTGTTGATTGGATGAATTAATGGATGGATAGATGAGTGAATACAAAAATAGATTATTCTCGGATAATTGAACCAAAATAATTCAGTAAAAAGGCCAGAAAAGGAAAGTTTTAAAGTGGTGTTGTTAAATATCATTACAGAATTACAGGGAGACAGGGATTCCAAAAAGACCACTGAACTGAATGTTCAGAAGGGATTTTACCTTCAGAGAGTTGTTTCAGTAAGAGCATTTGGGAATGTAAAAGATTAAGGATGATGCATGTAATAAAGATATGATTAAAAATCTTCTGCGCAGCTAAAGAACCACCATCAAAATGAAAAGGAAACCAGCCATATGGGAGAACATATTTGCCAATGATACATTGGACAAGGATTTGATCTCCAAAATACATGAAGAACTCATCTGATTCAACACCAGGAAGACAAACAATCCAATTAAAAAATGGGCAAAGGACCTGAATAAACACTTCTCCAAGGAGAATATACAGAGGGCATATGAAAGGATGCTCAACATCACTAGCCATCAGAGAAGTACAATGAGATACCACCTCACATCGGTCAGAATGGCCATCCTAAACAAATCGAGAAACAAGTGCTGGTAAGGATGTAGTGAAAAGGGAACCCTAGTGCACTGTTGTTGGGAATGTACACTGGTGCAGCCACTGTGGAAAATAATATGGAATTTCCTCAAATAACAAAAAATGGAACTGCATTTTGATCCAGCAATTCCACTGCTGGGAATATGCCCTAAGAATCCTGAATCAGCAATTTAAAAGAACTTATGCACCCCAAATGTTCATAGCAGTGCTATTTACAGTAGTCAGGTGCTGGAAACAGCCTAAGTGCCCATCAGTAGATGAATGGATCAGAAAACTGTGGTATATTTACACAGTGGAATATGACACAGCAGAAAGATAGAAGGTACTCCTACCTTTTGCAACAGTGTGGATGGAACTGGGGAATATTATGCTAACTGAAATAAACCAGGCAGTGAAAGACAAATACCACATGACCTGAGCTGTAAGAGCAATCTAATGGGCAAAATAAACTGAGCAAAATAGAACCAGGGGCATGGAAACATGGAACAGATTAATGGTGACCAGAGGAGAGGGGAGGGGGATTAAGGCAGAAGGAAGGGGAAAGGACTAGTCAAGGAACATGTATGAATGGCCCATGGACATGGACAACAGTATAGGGTGGAGGTGTCAAACTCATTTTCACTGTGGGCCACATCAGCCTTGCTGTTGCCTTTAAAGGGCCAAATGTAATTTTAGGACTGTATAAATGTAACTACCCTTAACAGTTGAGCAAGAGCTCCTGCTACCGCCAGGTAGAAACAAGGTGCTGGGCTCAATAAAACAAGGTAGAGGGCCAGATTCAGCCCACGGGCCTCGTGTTTGCCACCTGTGGTATAGGGACTAACTATGGGAGCAGAAGGTGGGCTGGGTGGAGCAGGGCAAAGAGGGAAAAATTGGGACAACCATAATAGAATAACAATAAAAATACTCTAAAAATATGATTATAGTAATATTAACTTTGTCTTTTTATTAATTTGGTAGAAGCAGAAAAGTTGATATATCTGAGAACAGCAAAATCAAGAAAGGGGTTAGTTGGTTTGTTCATTTTAGAATGAATGCAATAGTGAGCATATTAGTTGATAAAATACAAGTATCAGTCAATAGAGAAAAATACTGAAGGTATAGAGGGGGAAAGGGAATTACAAATAAATCATAGAAAAATGAACTTAATCACATGTAAACAGAGAAAAATCTACTGTACCCAGAGACCAGAGCAAAACAATGTGAAAGTCAGTGACATAAAGAACCGAATAAATGTGCTGTCACCTCAACTTAACCTAGATAATGTATTTACAAGTTATTCCAAAGAAGGTATTCAATGCATACTTGTTAAATGAATGGAATGAACAGATACATGAATAGATGCCATAATATAAATGTGTTGTTTTCTGTTTCTTATGAAAGACATGATCTTTCTTGTTTTCTTAAGCTAAACCATCGAAGCGATAAGGAATGACAGATTCTACCAATCAGAGAATGCATTCAGTGGACATTTTCTAACAACAGATTCAACAAAAATACGATAAATACTCTTATGTATTGTACCATTATTGAAATCCCTAATGATGGAATTATCTATGTGCTAATATTATTCATTTTACCAAAGCTACAGTAAGTAAAGGGAAACAGTCGATATACAAGAAAAGTATGTTCAATCAATAACCAGGAAATATGTATTCATCAATATTTGTCAAACTCTGGAAGAAAAACAAGATTAAGAAATAAAAAGCTTAATTTTTCACTGTTTAAAATAACTGCTCAACCTGAAAATTAAATCCCAGATCTGATTTTCTAATCTGTTGAGCATTCTCTTTGTAAAATGTTTTACTTTTAACGGTTTCACATTCCAAAACTATACACCCAACTTCATAAAACACTATTTAAAATTCACACAGAAGTTACTTTAAAATAAATAATATGTACACTAACTTCGTAACACTCTCCTCTGTACCTACCTCAGGACTTAGCAGTAAATTAAAAGATCACAGAAACAGTTTAACACTTCCATGTCATTTGAAATTGAATAACAATGAAAATACACCATGAGTATATACCAGATTCAGCTTCTACTTGTTAACTCCCAGAATATTATTGTAATGTTGCTTATTTAACTGTGGATTTCAATATAGCCTTTGTCAAAAGAAAAATATATTTCTTTTTTAAAAAATACCAGGGAACAAAAATGTTTCAGAGCTTAGTAGCTTAATAACTAAATTTAGAACTTGCATTACTCTTTCAACAATTTAATTACTGCTTATCATGAACAAAACAGGTTAGTGACACAGTCATTTGTACTGTGTGCTGGGTGAAACCATGAGCAACTAAGGGATTGACTGCTGTTGGAAGGAGGGTAACACTCAAAAGAGTCAAATTAATAGCAACAACAATTAGTACAATATATATATAGTCCATTTCATAATGTGGGTTTCACACACAACTGCAGTCATAAATTATCCTTGTATGGCAAAGACATAAAGATGAAAAATTAAACCAAATCAAGGAAATGTGAATTCAAGTTAATTGCATAATTGATGAAATAGATTTAAGAGATATTCTGGAATAAATGACAGGATATATCAATCACCAATATAGTAAATATAAAGTTGGAAAATGAGAATTATAGGGAAAATAATGGTCTCCAACTAACTGAATAATTTATTTTGCTTCTTCAAAGGACTTGGAGTGCAGTGGCACCTCAGAGCTAACCTCTGGTATCCCTCCTTATTCTCAGCCCATGCTGATGAGCTCCTGGCCCTTTCTAGGCCTATGTATCAAAGCAAGTATGACCATCAAGTCAGAACACTGAATGTTTTCAGTTGCTGTGCCAGAAATGTCATATTCTAATGAGAATTACCCTTCTAAGCACTCTTCTTAGGAGGCTCTGCATTCACTGCACCTATTTCTACTCCTCAGAAACTTTGAACTGCCTCACATATTTCTATACATGTATAGAGTATTTTTATGTCTTTTATGTGTATTTTAGGTGAATATTTAAGCCAGTTTCATGAATGTGTATACCCACTTTGTAGGTACTGTAACATTCCCTGGACACTGCTTGCAATATCATATGTACATGTTTGAATTAAAAAATGGCAGTGATTTGGTTATATTTTGTAGATGAGAAGTTCACAAGTGTTCTCTAATCTCTGTGAACTCCTGGCACCAATTATAACAGACACACTGTAGCCACTGAGATAAAGTAGTATAGTAGTTTTGACTAAAATTAGCCACCATATTTTAAGACATACCCATATCTCAGTTTTTAGTATTAACAACTTGTGTTATTTTTTTCAGGATTTTCATGCATATAAATATTTCTGTTTGGAAACACTTCAAAATTATTGTCAGAAGTAAATAATAATTAGCAATGACTAACAGGGTATTGTGAATACCTTCTGATGTTGTTCTTTCTTCATCTTTTGTAATTTTCGATTTTCTTCTTCATCTAGAGAATCTTTACACACCTGGCTTCTGGCCTTTAAAGGCATAGGAAGAAAATCATAGGAAAAAGCATCACCACAATATACTAGTCTGCCTACCATGGATCTGGTTTTAATTAACTTATCCTCTGTACTAAGCATACAGCATGCTTTTCGTACACACTCACCTATTGAGTGATTTATGCATATGTCTGAAAATGTCCCTTGGGATATATAAAAAAGAAGGCTAGCAAGGCACATTTTAAAGTATGATCTATTAACTAAGCTTTAAAAATATCAACTCAGAGGTAGTCAACATACTGTGCTCTTTCTAATGAGAAGGCTTTGAAATAGAGAAAAGTTAAATATTTTTCAAGAATATTCCAACTGACTGATCAGTCAATATCAGAGACAAGCAACAGTGACACTGACTGAGAAGCACTGACACATCTACTGCTCACTAGTGGTATCCTATTAAATAGCCTGTCAACTGGTGACTGACACCACACGATTCCAGATGTGCATTTCTTTCTAAGTCTCTGCATTCCCAATCTATACCTGAAGCTCATTCCTATTTCCAAGCAGAAAAACAAGACCTGTTTAAGAGCACAGGCGTCATCATTCTGGCTGAATTAGGACCAAGGGGAGCCTTAAGAGATGTTGTGGACACCGGCCAGCAGTGTCGTGTCATTATGGATGAATTAAAACACACACACAGACTACCGAGTCTGGTGGAGGAATAAGGACAACAGCATGGCTTTTCTCTCAAGAGGAGCAAAAGCCGAGGCCTCTGCCATGAGAGGCCTTATTCTAATATCTCCTTACATTCCCAGGCGGTTCTTCCTCACTATCCCCATTACAACAAAGGAGCCAATGCCCCTCATTACATCACAGAAAAAGGACATTAGCAAATGAATAGGCAGAAGTGGTTGAGCCACTCACACTGGCCCCTGCAAGGCTCAGCATGGATTTTAGGAAGTTACAGGAAGCATTTTCAGGGTAAGGGAGTTCTTAGCAAAGAGTAAACCTCAAAGCAGCTTAGGTATATTGCAAATCTGATTACCCATGAGAGAACCTATCTGTGGGCGTGGGTTCTGTGCATCTCCCAGTGGGAGCTGGGCCCACATCAGGCAGAAGGGTCTGCCACAAAGAGAGCTAGCACACACAGCAGGGTGTCTTTAGTCCCACTGACCCACCATGTCAGGGTTCCACACACTGGCACAGTAACCAGATATTCTGGAATTTATGACATATCAAGTATTTTGTCTCTCTCACACTGATTTGTAGCCCAGCCTCTGTAAGGCGTAGAGGCCAGGCAGATAAGCTAATGTGTTCGAAATTCCATTTTTCTCATAAAACTACCAGCATCCTCATGGCAGTAAACTGCATATTTCAGGCCTAGCTTTTTGGACTAATAATCCGTAAAGCTTATGTAGGCTCATCCTCCCCACCCTTTTCTCTTACTATAATATTTCCTCAAGCACTTCTTAATTCATTCCTCCATTTCTGTCATTATAAAACCTGCTTTCCATCAAATAATTTCATTAATAACATTACTAATTAGAATAGTGGAGCTCTAAGTATTTGTTCAGAAATCCGTTGTATATCCAAACCCCGCTATAGCTATATCCTCTTATCTATATCCTAAACAAAAGGTGACTATCACAGCACAGAATGACCCCTTATTTTTAGAGAAAGCTAGTCTTCACCACAAATATTCTACATAAAACCTAAAAGGGGGGAAGGGACAAGGGATTACATCTTCCAATCAAAATATTAAAAGAAGGAGTAAAATATTTAGTTAAATCAGAAATGATGACTTGAGTCAGGAACCTAAATTCTATTTGTATTCCTTCCTTTTAAACTTAACCACTTGTTCTCTTATCAGAATATGGTCCCAGTTTTTGACTCAAAAGGCAAAGTTAGACACACAAAGTGTCATTTAAAAGGCTAGAGAAACTGGGAGGTCACACAGCATCTTACTATGAAGACTTCAAAGTTATTTGCCATCCTAACGTGTGCTCACCCAGCTGTGATCTCTAGGCAGGACAGGAAGTTTCTGTTCAGAAATGGGGAAGAAAAAAACTTTTGATCACTGTTTTTCTTAGTTCTAACTGCTAGAATTTTCTATGTCACTGTATTCATATATTTTTTCTATCATTAAATACTAATTTACCATATTAAAACTTACATTTTTGTTATTCAACTAAAATGCCAGTTTTAATCATCCTCTCCCAAAAGCTATACCTATAAGCATTCAATAAATAATATTTAAGCCTCCTGTGTGTAAGCACTGTGGTAAGACATGATCCCTCACCTCAAAGGCTTATAGCTTAGTGTGGAAGACAGACAAGAAGATTAATCACTACAGTACATCATGATAACTACAAAGAAGGATATTTAATTAAACTGGATCAAAGATATTTTCTCAAAGTGGATGACACAAAGCTGCGTTTCAAAGAGCACAAATCACACTAAGTAGGGGGAAGGATATTCAAGCAAATGAAAAATAGCATTGTATTGGTTTGCTTAGGCTTCCATAACAAAGTATTAACAGTCCAGGTGGCTCAAACAACAGAAATTTGCTGTCTCACAGTTTTGGAGGCCAGGAGTGCAAAATCAAGGTGTCTGCAAGGTTGGTTCCTTCTGAGGACCATGATATAAGGGTCCAGGCTTCTGCTCCTAGCTTGTAGATGGACATTTTCCCTCTGCACATGTCTGTCTCTCTGCCCAAATTTCCCCCTTATAAAAAGATACCTTTCCTATTGAATTAGAACCCACCCTAATGAGCTCATTTTAACTTGATTACCACTTAAAGCCCAATATTCAAATAAGGTCACACTCTGAGGTACTGGAGTTTAGGACTTCAACATATAAATTTGGTGGGGAGGCAGACACAATTCAACCCATGAGAAGCATTAAGTTCCTATTTTAAGATGATGAAATAAAAATGCTTCTTTTCCATCCTCTCAAAAATTACCCTAAACAGAGGAGGAAATGAAATAAACAAATTCTATCTTCAGAAACCAAGAGATATCTCAGTGGCTATCTGGAAATAGAGAACATGCATAAGACTCCAATTTTCTCCACAGATCAATGCGGGAGTTTAACATTTGTACCAGTTGCTGGGGGAGACTGATGGGTGACAGGAAAGTGCCCATGCCTGCTCCCACCCTGAAAATTCAGATGTAATTCTCCCAACCCTGACAGGAAATCAAAAATGTATTCCCTGCATTATACTAAGCAAGGCATACCCCATACAGAGCCAGTAGCAGTCAAATCCCTGGTTGAGAATGAAAGGGTTCTGAAAAATCCTGCATACTGAGCACTGAGCCTCTGGACCACTTTCCTTGAAGTTTTCTTTCCTTTTTAAAAAAGTATGTTATTGATTATGCTATTACAGTTGTCCCAATTTTTCCCTCTTTGCCATCCCTCCAACCAGGGCCACCTCCTCAGGCAATCACCCACCAGTGTTCATGTCCATTGGTTATGCATATAATTTCTTCGGCTACTCTACTTCCTATACTGTACTTTACATTCCCATGGGTATTATGTAACTACCAATTTGTATTTCTTAATCCCTTCACCTCTTCACCCATTCCCTCACAACCCACTCTCATCTGGCAACCATCAAAATGCTCTCTGTATCCATCATTCTGTCTCTGTTCTTATGCTTAGTTTGTTTTTTTATATTTAATTGTCTATAGATTTGTATTTTTTGCCATTTTACTGTTCATAGTTTTAATATTATTTTTCTTAAATAAGTCCCTTTAACATTTCATATAATAATAGTTTGGTGATGATGAACTCCTTTAGTTTTTTTCTTGTCTGGGAAGCTCTTTATCTGCCATAGATTCTAAATGAGAGCTTTGCTGGGTAGAGCAATCTTGGCTGTAGGTCCCTGCTTTTCATGACTATGAATATTTCTTGCCAATCTGTCTGCAAAGTTTCTTTTGAGAAATCAGCTCACAGTCTTATGGGAACTCCTGTGAAGGTAACTAACTTCTTTTTTCTTGCTGCTTTTAAGATTCTCTCTTTATGTGTACCTTTGGCATTTTAATTATGATGTGTTTGGAGTGGGCCTCTTTGCATCCATTTTGTTTGGGATTCTCTGTGCTTCCTGGATTTGCATGTCTATTTCCTTCACAAAATTAGAGGAGTCTTCTTTCATTTTTTTTTTTTTTTTCAAATAGATCTCCAATTTCTTGCTCTTGCTCTTTCTTTTCTCTTTCTGGCACCCCTATGATGTGAATGTTGGACCACTTTAAGTTGTCTGAGATGTCTAAGTTGTCTAAGTTGTCTGCATGTATTGTCCTCATTGTTTTATTCTTTCTTCTTCTTGTTCTAATTGGTTGTTTTTTTGATTCCTTATGATTCATATAATTGACTTTATTCTTGGCTTCATCCACTTTACTGTTGTTTTCCTGTACATTGGTCTTTATTTCAATTAGTGTATCCTTCATTTCTGACTGGATCTTTTTTTTGCTGTTGAGGTCCTCACTAAGATCTTTGAACATCATTATAACCAGTGTTTTGAATTCTGCAGCTGATAGATTGCTTATCTCCATTTTTTTCAGCTCTTTTTCTGGAGTTTTGATCTGTTCATTGTTTGGGCTATGTTTCTTTGTCTCCTCATTTTGGCAGCCTCCCTGTGTTTGTTTGTATGTATTAGGTAGAGCTGCTTTGACTCCACGTCTTAATAGTGTGGCTTAATGTAGTAGGTGTCCTGTAAGGTCCAGCAGCACAGCTTTCCCTATCACCCAAGCTGGGTACTAGAGGTGTGCCCTTCCTGTGGGCTGAGTACACCCTCCTCTTATAGTTGAGACTTGGTTGTTGTTGGTAGATTAATGGGAGGGATTTACCCAGCCTAGTCAGCTGTGACCACTGACTACCAACCTCTGCCCTCTGTGGAAGATCAACTGTGCATGGGCAGGGTGCTGGTGCTCTGACATGGTCTATATTTGTCCACTGGGTACACAGGCTCTGGGGTTTCCCAGGTAGTACGGGCCAAGTTCAGCCCCTAACTGTGTTTTTCCTGGGGCCACCCTGCCTGAGCTATCAAGCAATCTGAGATGGCTGCTACTTGTGCTGGGCTTGGAGATACCCAGGTGAAGCCAAGCTGTGAAACTAGGCTGGCTGCTGCTAGTGCAGAGTCTAGGACTCACTGACCAGCTGCTGCTTTTTTGATAGAATTTAGGAAGTTGTGAAACATGGCCAATACCAGCCATTCATATGGAAAAGCAGCTTGCATGGGCCCATAAGTTGGGTGGAGTGTAGTCCCTGGGGATTTCCAAGGCGGGTCAAACAGTGTTAAGCAGGATAATGGAGTCTCAGATATGGCACCAGTTTGCTGTCTCTTTGAGGGGAGGGTTTAGAAAAGGTACAATGGCCTCTGCTCCCGTTGATGCCAGACACTTCAGTTTCTCCCTGTATATCTCTGGTACCTTTTAAGCTGCCACCCCAGGTCTGGAGCTCAGAGGGCGTGCATCTAAGTGGTTGAGTCTGTGTGGGTTCTTTAAGAGGAAATACTTGGGGATCCAGCAAATTTTTCCACCAATCCAATCCCTGCTTGGAGTTTTTTGTTGTTGTTTTATTTTGTTCTTTTTTTTTTTTTTTTTTTCCAGCCAGAGGCTGCAGGGACTTATGTTCCTGGCACTGGGACCTTGTGCTGGGGGCCTGGTGTGGGATCCTCTCTCCACAGATACCCATCTCAAATTTTTATCCACCATGTGAGGGTGAGGAATCAGCCTATTTTTCCTCTGCACCCTCCTACCAATCTGGATGGATGTGGTTTCTTTAATTCTGTAGTTGTCAGACTTCCATTCTGACAGTTCTGAGTGATAGTTGTTCTATTTTTTAGTTGTAATTTTGATGTGGTTGTATGAGGAGGTGAGCCATGTCTGCCTGTGCTGGCATCTTGACTGGCAAGTCTTTACTCAAAGTTTTCATATGCTCTCTGCCCTTTCCTCTGAGAGGCAGAAGGTGAGATTTTATTCATGAAACAAGAAATTATTGTTATTTTTAAATAGCCACAGGAAAAAAGCTCTTAGCAACTAAAACTATCTCCTCTCCCTCCGCAAAAGACAAACCACTAAAATACTTAGAAGAAATTTTATATATATATATATATATTATACACACACACACACACATACACACACACATACTTTTTTCCTATCTCTCACATATTTTCTTGACATTGTGTATCTGCTCCCAGTTTCTTAAACAATGTTCTAATGAGGTGACTCTGGGTGGCTCCATGATTAGAAGCTTGGAATTTTCAGCTTCATCCACCCCATCCTCTAGAGAAGGGAAAGGAGCTAGAGATAGAGTTAATAATTGATCATGCCTATGTGAAAACCCCTCTATAAACATCTCAAAAATAAAGGGATTCAGGGAACATCTAGCTAGGAGAACACAGCCATGTTTCAGGAAGGTGGCCACACCTCAACTCCATGGGGATACAGCTCTTGTGTTTAGAACCCTCCTAGTCCTTGTCCTACAGGTGTCTTTGTCTGGCTGTTTATCTGTATCTTTTATCATATCCTCATTATTTTTATTTTTATTGAATTTTTCCATTACTATTTATACTCCTTATATTGCTCTGTCACCCACACCCCCTGCAATTGCCACACTGTTGCCCATGTCCATGAGTTGTTTTTCCTTTTTGCTCAGTCCCTTCACCACCTGACTTCTGCCCCCATAGCTGTCAACATGCTCCTATCTATAGGTCAGTCTCTATTTTGCTTGTTAATTCATTTGTTCATTAGATTCCATATATGAGTGAATTTGTAAGGTATTTGTCTTTCTCTGACTGGTTTATTTCACTTAGCATAATGTTCTCCAGGTCCATCCATACTGTTATAAAGGATGTTTTTCTTCTTTTTTATAGCTAAGTAGTATTCCATTGTGTAAATGTCCCATAGTTGTTTTATCCACTCATTTACTGATGGACACAGGCTGCTTCCATACCTTGGTGATTATAAATAACATTGCAATGAACATGGAGGTGCTTATGTTCTTTCAAATTAGTGTTTTGACTTTCTTAGGCTATATTCATTGACCCAGAAGTGGAATTTCTGGGTCAAAAGGTATTCCATTTTAACTTTTTGAGATATCTCTATACTGCTTTCCACAGTGGCTGCACCAATCTGTATTCGCACCAATAGTGCAAAAGGGTTCTACTTCCTCTTATCCTCATCAGCATTTGTTGTTTGTTGATTTATTGATAGCCTTTCTGACTGGTGTGAGATAGTATCTCACCGTGCTTTTAATTTGCATTTCTCTGATGATTTGTGACATTGAGCATCTTTTCATATGTCTATTGGCCATCTGGTGACCTTTTTGAAACAGTGTCTATTCAGTTCTTTTGTCCATATTTTAATTGGATTGTTTTTTTGGTATTGATTTTATAAGTTCTTTATAAATTTTGGATATTAACACCTTATCAGATGTATCATTGGTGAATATGTTCTCTCATTCGGTGGGGTTTTTTTATTTTGTTGATATTTTCCTTTGCTGTGCAAAAACATTTTAGTTTGATGCAGTCCCATTCACTTACTTTTTCTTTTGTTTCCCTTACCTGAGGAAATATATCTGATAAAATATAGCTATAAGCAATATCTGAGATTTTGCTGTCTATGTTTTCTTCTAGGATTTTTATGGTTTCAGGTCTAACGTTTAAGTCTTTGATCCATTTTGAATTTATTCTTGTGTGTGGTATAAGAAGGTTGTCTAGTTTCATTTTTCTGCATGTATCTGGCCAATTTTCCCAATACCATTTATTGAATAAACTATCTTTAGCTCATTATATGTGCTTGCTTCCTCCATTGAATATTAATGGAGTATAAAGTTGTGGGTTATTACCGGGTTCTCTACTCTGTTCCATTGATCTATATGTCTGTTTTTATTCCAGTATCAGGCTGTTTTTATTACTATGTCATTATAGCAAGGATTGATATTAGGTACTATGATTCCTCCAACTTTGTTCTTCTTTGTTAGGATTTTTGTTGCTATATGGGGCCTCTTGTGATTCCATATAAATTTTTGAAATATTTGTTCTAGGTCTGTGAAATACATCATTGGAATCTTGATAGGAACTGCAATGAATCTATAGATTGCTTTGGGTAGCATTGACATTTTAATAATGTAAATTCTTCTTATCCAAAGACATGGCATGTGCTTCCACTTATTTGTAGCTTCTTTAGTTTATTTCTTTAGGGTCTTATAATTTTCCAAGTACTTGTCTTCTATATCCATGGTGAGATTTATTCCTGGTATTTTATTCTTTTTATAGCAATTGCAAATGTGATTGTTTTCCTAACTTCCCTTTCTGTTAGTTTGTTATTGGAATATAAAAATGCAACTGGCTTCTGAATATTAATTTTGTATCTTGCTGCTTTGCTGAATTCATTCATCAGTTCTAATAGTTTCTTGGTGGAATCTTTGGGGCTCCCTGTGTACATTATCATGTCATCTGCAAATAAAGTGAGTTTCACTTCTTCCTTTCCACTTTGTATGCCTTTTATTTCTTCTTCCCATCTGATTACTATGGCCGTGACTCCCAGTACTATGTGGTATAAGAGAGGTGAATGCAGACATCCCTATCTTATTCCCAATCTTAAGAGGAAAGAAAGCTTGTAATTTTTGCCCATTGAGCATGATGCTGGTAGTGGGTTTGCCATATATGGCCTTTATTATGTTTAGGTGCGTTCTGTCTCTTCCCATTTTGATGAGTCTTTATAATAAATGGGCACTGAATTTTATCAAATGTTTTCTGCATCTATTGATATGATCATGTAGTTTTTATTCTTCATTTTGTTTATGTGGTATATCACATTTATTGATTTGCAAATGTTTACCAACCCTGCATCCCTGTAATAAGTCTCACTTGATCATGCTGAATAATCTTTTTGATGTATTGCTGTTTTCAGTTAGCTAATATTTTGTTGGGGATTTTAGTATCTATGTTCATCAAGGTTATTGACCTATAAGTTTGTTTTTTGTATGTCTTTATATGGTTTTGGAATTAGGATATTGTTGGCATATAGAATGAGCTTGGGAGTCTTCTATTCTCTTGAATTTTTTCAAGAGAACAGTTAAAGAAGGAGAGGTGTTAGTTCTTCTTAAAATCTTTGGTAAAATTCACCTATGAAGCCATCCAACCCAGGGCTTTTGTTTGTTGGGAGTTTTTGATTACTTCTTCAATTTCACTCGGTGTAATCTGTCTTTTTTTTAAGCCATTGAGCATCCTTATAATCATTTCTTTGAACTTTGTATCAGATAAATTGCTTTCCCACATTTCATTTACCTCTTTTTCTAGAGAATTCTTTTGTTCTTTCATTTTTGGCCTTTTTTTGGTCTTCCCATTTTGGCTACCTCTTTGTATTTGTTTCTACATATTATTTTAGATCTGCAAAGACTCTGGTGCAAGCCTATGTCAGACACTGTCTTTAACTGGCTCTAGACAACCTGTTTAGGGCTATCAGTGATCCACAGCTTGTAGCTCTATCTGCTGGGCCTGGATGTTTGCAGAAAAAACAAGGCTATGCACCAAGGACAGTTTTTAGCATCACTGGGCCCGGAAGAGGGTCAGCTAAAGTCTCAGATCTAGAGATCCACTATTGCTTTCAGCCTTTAGGCTTAAGCCCTGAAATTGCCTCCAAATGCACTCCTCTTCAGCCTGGCTTAAGCTCCACAGAGTCGGGTGAAAGGGATTCCTGCAGGTGGGGCTATTGCCTTCCCCAGACTGATGCCGCTTGAAGAGGAACACTCTGCCCAAGAAAGATGGTTTCTGCAGTACGTGGAATGACTCAGCACAGGGATCCTAGCAACTGAGCCTTCAGCTCTCTCCTGAGAGCCTCCAATCAACCCTAGACTGCTCTTGCATCTCTAGTCCACTCTGCCCTCCCTCTACCTGAGCCCAGAGTAAATAGTTGCAAATGAAATTTTGTGCATTGGCCCTTTAAGAGGCCCTCTCTATCTGTAGCTGTCTCTCTCTGGCTGAGAGAAACCCAATTGTTTTCACACCTGGATGTTATTTGGGTTCTTTTCCTGGTTCTGGTGCTCTAAGTTGGGGACCCCAATTTGGGGTTTAGACTTCACACTTCTGAGGGAACCCCCCACACACACCAGGTGCTGAAACATCCCTCCAGAGCTTCAACTGCACTTGTGGGAGCCCAGCCAGCCCTCACACCTCCTCACTTCCTACCAATCAAGTTGTAGTGATGTGGTTTCTTCTGTAAGTCCTTGGTTATAAGGCTTTTCTCCAACTATTGTTCAGTTGGTTATTCAGGATGATTTTTCTGTAACTTAGTTTTAATTCCAGTTTAGTGCTTGGAGGAGGTTGGTGTAGCTTCTACCTACTATGCTACCATCTTGGATCCCCTCTCATATGCTTTAATAAACTGATAGATGTGTTACCCTGAGTTCTGTAAGCTGCAGTAGCTAATTGGTCAAACCCACAGAACCTCCAATTTGCAGCCATGTTGGACTGAAGTTGTGAGTAACCTAGGGACCTACCAGCTATGACTGGCATCTCAAGTGGAGGCAGTCCTGTAGGACTAAGCCCTTAAACAGTGGGAACTGACACCATCTTTAGGTAGATAGGGTCACAACTGAGTTAAATTGTAGGGCACCAAACTGGTGTCACAAAACTACTCCATGTGAGGGAAAAAAAAACATACATCTGGTGTCGGAAGTGTTGAGAGTATAGTAGTTGTGTGAGTAAAGGAGACATGCAGAAGGGAAAGGACTGGGATTCTTTTCTAACTCAATATGCCAGGAAGTGGGGGGTAGGTAGGAGTCATCAAGAATAAATTAAAGCAGAAAAATAATTTTTTAATGAAAAAGTTAGAAAATAAATCCAGGAGGCATAATATTTGAATAAGAAGAATTCCATTAAGAGAAAATGAAGAGAAACAAACCAAAGAAATAATACAAGAAAATCATCTAAAACAAGGAATGAATTTCCTTTATTTTTGAAAAGGAATAACAATGATCCCACACTAAGGCATATCACCATAAATTACAGAATACCAGGACAAAAAGAAGATATTAAAGTATTTCCAGAGAAAGCAGGGAAAATCCCCCCTGTAAGGACTGATATTCAGATGGCCTTGGATTTCTCAGGAAATAATACTCAAGGCTAGAAGAGTGATGCATGCAAAATTCTGAAGAAAAATTATTTTCAATTTGGAATACTTACCAGAAAATTGTAAACTAAGAATAAGAGATGATTAAAGATAATTTCAGATATGCAAGAATCTGAATGTGCATATTTTCTTGAAAAGGTACTAAATAATAGGCTCCATAAAAACAAAAATAATAATAATAAAACAAGAATATAGACAACATGTAGAAATCAGGGACCCAACATATGAAGGCAGTAACAACTATTCCCCTGATGAATTCACAGCAGTGGTTCTCATCATTGGCAGCACACTAGAATTACGTGGGGAGCTTTCAAAGCCCTGAAGCCCAGGCCTCAATATAGCAGGACATCTGAGGGGATCACCCAGGCACCAGTAAATTTTAAAGCCCCCCAGGTGATTTCAGTGTCCAGACAAGGATGAGAACCATTCTTTGAAAGTTTCAGAATAAGAACTGTGTAGAAGCACCAAAGAGCAACCACCCCAGGTTAAGGTAGGAGGTAAGAGGGATGCAGAAGGGATAGTTCCAAGAGGGAAAGAAACCTGGCATTGACAAACTAACAGGCAAAAAATGGAAATTGTGTGGAAATTTGCATGAAGAGGTACTTTGTAAACTATCACAAAAGCTGAGGAAAAGCAGTCAAATGTTGAAAGGAAACTAAGAAAATGCAAAAATAAAATGAAATTTTTAAAAAGTTGTGAAAAAAGAAAATGTAATTGGCTTAGCAGTGAGAAAATATTCACATTGTCATAACAAGAAAAAGGATGAAATAATGAATAGTTACATTAGAAGAACGGGGTAAATAAATTATTAAGAACTAAAATTGATTAATCATGGGACAGCAATATACATGTTAACAGATATGCGAAGTCAAATAACAAAAGAAAGAGTTGGCAGAGTATGGTGGGATGAAAAATAGCTCCCTAATGATGTCCATGTCCTAATCCCTGGAAGCTGTGAATGTTACTTTATGTGGCAAAAGGGAATTTGCAGAAATTAAGGATCTTGAGGAGAGGATACTGGGTGAACCAGGTGGGCTCAATATAATCAGAAGGTTTCTTATAAGAGGAAGGCAAAATCAAAGAGTGTGGAGAAGGTGATGTGGGAATGAAAGCAGAGATCAGAATGATATAGCTTCATGCCAAGGAGCCAAAGGATGATGGTGGCCAAGAGACACTGGAAGAGGCATGGAACAGATTCCCTGCTAGAGCCTCCAGAAGGAACCAGCCCTGCCGACACCGGATTTTAACCCCTTTGTCTTCATTTCTGACTGACTCCAGAACAGTAAGAGAATAAATGTGTGTTGTTTTTTGCCACTAAGTTTACAGTAATTTGTTACAGCAGCAGTGGGAAAGTTTTTATTGAGGTATAATTGATATATAATATATAAGTTTAAGGTTTATAACTTAATTCAATATTTATATCTATTGTGGAATGATCAACACAGTAGTCTAGTTGACATCCATCCATCACCATATATTGTTATAAAACCTCTTCTTGTGATGTGAACTTTTAAGGTCTATTCTTTAACAACTTTCAAATATGTGATATAGTATTAACTATAGTCACCATGCCACACCTTAAATATCCATTACTTACTTTATAATCAATGGGAAATCAATAAAAGGAGTTTAAAGTGTTGGAGTAAAAGTAGGACTGAAGGCATGCAAGGAGCATATGCCCTTAAGTGTTGACTTTTAAAGAATATGTGACACATGGAGAAAAATTAAAATAACCAAGTTTCAGTAAGTGTTTAGAGTAGTGAAAGTGAAAGGATATGGCCATACAGATATAAGTGATTGAGAAGTGCCCTTCAAACATTAATGTGCACACAAATCACCCACAGACCATGTTAAAATGCAGCTTCTGAAATAAGTCTGCAGTGGGGCTTGAGATTTGTCTACATTTCCGTAGGTTCTCAGGTGATGCCCACATGCTGCTGGCCCAGGAGTGGCAAAGACCTAGACTCTACAACTATAGAGAGAGGTGAGTGGGAGGAAGGGAGCAGAGAGAAGATTGCACTTTTTGATTAAGCTAAGGCATTCAGACTTTATCCTTGAAGATATAGTGGTCACTGGGCAGTGGAACAATAGGATGAGAGTTTTAACAATTACTATTCTCTCTAGAAGAGGAAGCAAAGGGTAGCAAACCAAAGACTGGAAACCATTTAGTGCACAAGTTTTGTCTGAAGTCCTTATGTGTAACATCTAAAGAAATTTTTTATAGTCATTTTCACTGACATAATTATATAGTATTTATTAAATTCCTGTCTGCCCATGACAGATCCACACGTAAATAGCATAAGAAAAACAATATTCTTAGGAAAGTTGCATTATGTAATAAAATTAAAATTGTTTCTTAAAAAAAAACTTGAAACCCTGCAGCTTTTCACATCCCATGTAAATGGGTATCACACAGTATTCACGTTCCATATATTGCCCAGGTGTCACCTGGTCAATAAGGCAAACTACAGGTGTCATAACTTTGCAAAAGTTTGATGTACATGTTTGACTTTCCTTAAGCACTAGATGGTTCTGCAAAGCAGAGGAAATCTGTGCAGATGTATTAGATAGAATAAGAATATAATATGGGTAAAAATTCAGTTAAATATGTGGCAAAAAATGAGTAACAGTTTGGTGTCAAAATCCAAGAAGCTATTGAATTCAGTTCATAAGGAACCATCCTGGGTCTAATCCTGCTTCATATTTTCTATTAATAATACTTAGGACCATGTGGCTAATGCACTATCAGTCCACAAAACATGCAGCTATGGGAGACATTATTAATGCTTTCTATGACAGTATTAAAGTTCAGAATGATCTTCTTAAACTGAAGAATTGAGCTAAAATCAAAAGAACAAGCATGCACAGTTCCACCAGGTGTTTGAAACCATAGGTGTCAGGAAGCTCTGAGCAGAAAGCAAGACCATCCTGGCAGCCAAACATCTGGTTGGTGAGGCTGTCCAACTCCTGTTTTCCCTCCCCTCTCTCACTGCCACAGGGTATCTGGACAGATGTAAAGACTGTTCCTGCACACGATTAACTCTACTACCTATAACTTGCCTTTCCTCTAGAGCCCTGCCATGAGGGGAGAGAAATGATGAATTTGACATGACTTGAAGAGCCCACACTAGCAAATTTAAACTTTAAACTATCACATTAGCAGTAAGGAAAAATGATCTTTTCCCATAAAGTGTCATAATATCTTCCTGACATTTTAAAAATGTGGTCACTAATGAGAAAGGGGGTGGGTGGGAGAAGATGAAGATCAGATTTCTCTAACAACTTATTTTTTTAACCTGCCCAAATCCTGAAAACATGGATGTTTTAGAACTCAACCCCATATTTTCCTTGAGCTACAACCCTTCGCCAGACTCATCCTTAATTACACTTATTTTGTTGTGCCCCATTAGCTAGTTAATAACCAAGCCCTACCAATTTCACCTGTCAGCAGTTCTCTAGCCTGCACTCTCATCTCCATCCTCTCACCCACTGCCCTACTTCAAGTCTTCGTCTTTCCTCACCTATGCTAATATAGAAGGGTCTTAGAGGCCCCTCTGTCTCCTATATTCTTTTGGATCCATCCTTTACGTGATTACCAGTGTGATCCAGCTAAAGTACAAGTCTGACCTTGGACCTTCCCTATTTAAAACTTTTCATTACCTTCAGTCTTCACAGAATGCGGTCCAAGTTCTCCAAGGTAATGCACAGATTTCTACAGTGGTGTTCCACCAGGAGTACCAACAGCTTCCTGTGTGAGGCACTTCTGGATGTCTCAATGTCTGGGGGGTGGGTGCTACTAGCATTTTGTACCCAAGGATCAGGAATGCTAAACATCCTGCAGTATCCAAGAGAGCCCACTGAGGAACTGTCCTCACAGTTCCTACCCACCTCTCCAGCCTTCTATACGGCAGCTCTTGTAGAGTTGTACTCCTGTAGACTGCACCTACACAAAACTCCTAACGCAAGCCATGCTTTTCCTTGACATTATACTTTAGCTCTTGCATCTGTGTCTTAATTTGATACCTAGAATGACTCTCTTCACTTTATTGACTCATATTTTAAACTTCAGCTTTCTAATTACTATATGCTCTACACTCACTGTGTTGTTTTATAACTATGGTTTTTCTCCTTCAGTTGACTAAGGTCCTTCCAGGCATGGTGGATAGATGGTGAGATCAAAGGCTTTACTGAGGCCAATGGTTTTTTTGTCCTAGTGCCCATAATACAGGTGACAGGTACAAACATTATTTTACAGCTGAAGCAGCAATTAAAGTTTCAGGTTAGGACATCTATCTTTAGTTGCAACATTCTGTGTTGTATAGGTCACTCTATGCACTTAATCTTCATTTACTAAACACCTCTTTTGAAAAATGCCAGACATTCCTTGTGTGGCATTCCACTTACCCAAGGTGAAGATTGTGGGTTATGACGAGCAGTTTGACAGATACTTCTGTTTGGCAACTCTGTCTCCAGTCTGCTCAAGAACTCAGCAGTTTTGCTAACAGAAACAAAAATAGGTGTTAGTGCCTTCATAAAAATAGAAATATCATTATTTAGTGTGCCTTTGGATACTAGCCTATCCTTGTATTCCATGATGCCTAAAACATGTCTTAAGTAGAACAAAAGTTCTGTTTCAGTGGAATAGAAAATAAAAACAAAATGCTATTGCAAAACTGCATTCTCAAAGAACATTAGATTGAAAAATATAAGTCTAGGTTTGTACAGTTTAAACCTATTCTTTCATTTTTCTCCTTCATATATTTTGACATGGAAATAGATACTCTTTCATATTTTACAGTATAGGGCCTTAATTTCATAATTGAACATTTAATGCTTGACACTCAGACTTCATTATGAAGTGAAACATTAATTCCCACAACATCTCATTCCACACTAGTTTTGCATTAGGCCCTTTACCTTCTTTCTCCTAGTCATCTCATTTCCTTCATAGTTTTGACTCCTTTCAGCATACACAGACCCTTTAATCCAGTAACTCTTAGCCATTTATGGATCATGGACCCCTTTGGGATTCTGAAAGTAGAAATGGACCATCTATATCCAGACACATATACACTTGCATTTGATTTGTAAGAAGCGCTGTAATTCTGAGCTGCATTTTTGACATAAAAGATTAGCCTAGACCTATCCTCAGAGTTAAGAGGTTCTTTGTTTATCACTTAAAAATATAAACCATCACCCCAATTTGCCTCTTAGGTGTCTGAAGCATAGAACACTGGAATTGTTTCCTGGCCCTTACTTTTGTAGTTGCCCTGTTCTACCTACTATTGAGTTTGTATATTCCTTTGTCCTTCTCCTCATGTAATGTGTGGGATTTGTTACCCCTCTATTTCTCATTCACAACAAAACATCTCATTCATTTTGCACCATCTGTTTCCTTCCTTGTATCTTTCTGCTTCACCCTAATATTTCAGGTGTAATGCTAAGAACCAATTCATCAGCACTTAGGGCATGAGCATCAAAAGAAACACAAATAGCCTGGTCAAAATAAATGATATCCAGTGGGGTGAAAATCAAAACAAGGAATTAGAAAATAAACAGAGATGCCAACATCACTTCAAATAGTTACTTAAGTAGAACATGGCATTTGAACAAGCTCAGAAGCTTGAGCTGGGAAAGGAAGAGCTAAAGGTTCAATGATGTACATAACCCTGAGAAACATAAAGCTTCAGTAGTTGAGACAAGCAGCCTTTCCATTTGTCTAGAATTTCTTATCTTGCCAAGAATAGACAAGGAGACTAATGAAGTCTCAGAGTCTGGAAGCTGCCTCAGTGTCTGGGGCTTTATGAAGTCATCAGTCAAAAGTATAAAGAGAAGAGAGTTGCCAGAAGTTTGGATGAGATTTCTGAATATCCTTAGCTGAGAGCAAAGCATAGGAGAAAGTACTGAAAAAGAAACACAAGCAAGGAAGGAAGTTCAGACTAAGTTGACTGGCAGCCCTGCATTGTGTTCTGATGGTTGCTTATTACCTGCCAATTCCAGCACAAAGCTGGCTGGATAGCTAACCATCAGCATAGACTTCGTGCCGATGTCATTGCCCTGCTCATGCCACAAGATTAAATCATAATGACAGGGCCACAGGACTGTCACAGAAATGTGAGTGGAAGCCAATGGAGAAAGTAGATTACTCCAAAATGATTAACTATACAAGAAAGTTCCAAGTAACCAAGCTAACAGGTATTTTTCTACAATTACACATGTCTACAATTTTTCTACAATTACACAATTTCTACAGTGTCACATGGTTGAGTCAACCAATAGAATATTGAAGGAAGTGATGTACACCTCCACTTCCAGGACTAATTAATTATAAACTTCCCATGCATGCACCTCCATATATTGTTTTTCTTCTGGCTACCTGAAAAACAGACAACACCAGCAAAAAGTTGAAAGTCATATACTAAAGATGGAAGGGCCTGTATTCGTTGTGAATATGAGTGGAGGGGGCCTCCTCTCCAACCTATTCATTCATGCCTTAAATGAACAGGAAAAAATATAGTAACCAAGCAATTACATATTTTGAGGTGTATTTATACAGCAACTACTCTACTCAAATAATACAACATAAAGTAATATTCACAAGAGAATAATTTCTCAGATTAGGTGAGCAATTCCAAAAGTATATAAAGAAGCTGAGATTTGTTAAGGAAGAGTATAAAAAAGAATTCTCAAGACACAGAAGGCATAAAAAAGAATTTACAAGGAGATAGCAAGCATAACATGGAACATAGAAACCATAAAAATAATCAGTCAGAAATAAAGAATGCATACCTGTATGAAGCATACAGACAAGATGAAGCATAACAATATCCACATCATGGGGATACCAGAAGGAGAGGAGAGTGAGTAAGGGATTGAGAACATATTTGAAGAAAAAATGACCAAAAACTTCCTTAACCTGGTGAAGGAAAAAGACACAGAAGTCCAGGAAGCTCAGAGAATCCAAAAGAAAGGACCAAACTCACACCAACACAACACACATCATAATTAAAATGGCAAAGATTAAATACATGGAGATAATCTTAAAAGCTTAAGAGAAAAGCAATTACTTACCTACAAGGGAACTCCCATTAGACCATCATATGATTACTTAACAGAAACATTTTTAGGCCAGAAGAGATTGGCATGAAATATCAAAATGATGAAAAGCAAAGACCCACAACCAAGGCTACTTAACCAAGCAAGGCTATCATTAAAATGATAGGAGAAATACAGTGATTCCCAGACAAGAAAAAGGAGTCTGTTAACACCAAACCAATATTGCAAAAAAATGTTAAAGAGCTTGCTTTAAGAAGAAGAAAAAGAAAAAGAGGAAAATGGTTTAAAAATAAAATGACAATAAATATGTATCTCTACCAATAATCATTGTAAATGTAAATGACCTAAATTCTCCAATCAAAAGACATAGGGTAGCTGAAAGGAGAAGAAAACAAGACCAATATACATGCTGTCTCCTCCTAGTAACAATCTCAAATCAAAAGATACACACAGGCCCTGGCTGGTGCAGCTCAGTGTATTGAGCATGGGTCTATGAACCAAAGGATCACAGGTTCGATTCCCAGTCAGGGCACATGCCTGAGTTGTGGGCCAGGTCCCCAGTAGGGGGCGCATAAGGGGCAACCACACACTGATGTTTCTCTCCCTCTCTCCTTCCTCTTTCTCTAAAAATAAATAAATAAATATATTTTTTAAAAAGATACACACAGACTAAAAGTAAATGGGTGGAAGGACCCAAGATGTGGAGGAATAAGTGGAAGCAACACAAGCTTCCTCCTGGGACCAAACTAGAATTACAATCAGACTCTTCAAAAAGAAAAGAGAGATGACTCAAATAAAGTCAGAAATGAAAGTGGAGAAATAACAACTGACACCAAAGAAATACAAAGGATTGTAAGAAAATGTTATTAATAACTATACACCAACAAACTGGGCAACCTGGACAAAATGGATAAATTCCTAGACATATGAACATCCAAATCTAAATCAGAAGGAATCAGAGAATCTGAATAGACATAAGACAACTAGTGAAGTTGAAGCATTAATCAAAAAACTCTGAACAAACATAAGTCCTGGACTGGATGGCTTCATAGGTGAATTTTAGCACACATCCTGAGAAGAACTCCCCTCCTCAAACTATTCCAAAAAAATCAAGAGGAGGGAAAGCTTCTAAACTCATTTTATGAGGCCAGCATTATCCTAATTCCAAAACCAGATAAAGGCACTACAGAAAAAGAAAATGACAGGGCAATATCCCTGGTGAACATAGGTGCTGAAGTCCTCAACAAAATATTAACAAACTGAATACAGCAATCATCAAAAAGATCATATACCACAATCAAGTAGATTTATCCCAGGAATGCAAGTTTGGTACAAATTCCATTTGCAAATCATTAATTGTGATTCATCACATAAACAAAATGAAGGATAAACACCACATGATCATACCAATAGATGCAGAAAAAGCATGTAACAAAATCCAGTACTCATTTATGATAAAAATTCTCAACAAAGTGGGAATGGATGAAGCATACCTAAAAATAATGAAGGCCATATATGACTAACCTGCTGCCAGCACCATACTTCAATGAGCAAAAACTACAATTGCTCCCTATAAGATCTGAAACAAGACAGGTATGTCTGCTTTCACCTCTCTTATTCAGCATAGTACTGGAAGTCCTAGCCACAGCAATCAGATAAGAAGAAGACATAAAAGGCATACAAATTGGAAAGAAGTAAAGTTGTCTTTCTTTGCAGATGACATATTACTGTACATCAAGAACCCCCAAAATTCTACCAGAAACCACTAGAACTGATAAATGAATTCAGGAGAGTAGCAAGATATAAAATTAATATCCAGAAGCCAGTTGCATTTTATATGTCAATAATAAACTACAAGAAAGGGAAAGTAAGAAAACAATTCCATTCACAATTGCTTCAAAAAGAATAAAATACCTAGAAAGAAATCTAACCAGGGATGGGAAACACCTGTGCTCAGAAAATTATAAGACACTGAAGAAAGAAACAGAAGAAAATACAAATAAGTGGAAGCACATATTGTGTTCATGGATAGGAAAAATTTACATCATTAAAATCCCATGCCACCCAAAGCAATCTATAGATTCAATGCAATTCCTATCAAGACTCCAATGATGTATTTCACAGACCTAGAACAAACATTTTGAAAATTTATATAGAACCATAAAATGTTCCACATAGTAGCAGCAATCCTGAGATAGAAGAACAAAGTTGGAGGAATCATGCTACCTAATATCAAACTATTCTATAAGGCCATAGTCATCAAAACAGCATAGTAGTGGCATAAAAACAGATACATCAATGGAACAGAATAGAGCTCAGAAATAACCCCATACCTTCATTAATATTTGAACAAGGAAACAAGTTCATATTATGGGCTAATGATAGTTTATTCAGTAAATGGTATTGGGAAAACTGGGCAGCTATATGTGGAAAAATGAAACTAGATCACCTCCTTATGTCACACACAAAAATAAATTCAAAATAGATTAAAGACTTAAATGTCGGACCCAAAACCATAAAAATCCTAGAAAACAAAGGTAGTACAATCTCAGACATTGCTCATAGCAATATCTTTTCTGATATATCTCCTGGAGCAAGGAAAACAAAAGGAAATATAAACAAATAAGACTACATCAAACTGAAAATTTTTGCATGGCAAAGGAAACTATCAACAAAATACAAAAAAACACTGAATGGGAGAACATATTCATCAATGATACATCTAATAAGGTGTTAATATCCAAAATTTATAAAGAACTTATAAAAGTCAACACCAAAAACCAAACAATCCAAATTAAAAATGGGCAAAGGACCTGATTAGACACTGCCCCAAAGAGGACATGCACATGGCTTACACACACATGAAAAGATGCTCAACATCACTAATCATCAGAGAAATGCAAATTAAAATCACAATGAGATATCACCTCACACTGGTCAGAATGGCTGTCACCAATAAATCAACAAACAAGTGCTGATGGGGATGTGGAGAAAGGAGAACCCTAGTGCACTGTTGGTGGGGATGCAGGGTGGAGCAGCCACCATGGAAAGCAGTGTGGAGTCATATCAAAAATATTTAAGTGAAGCTGCTTTATGACCCAGCAATTCCACTTCTGGGAATTTATACAAATTCCCAGAATTTATACCTGAAACACTGATTTGAAAGAAGATAAGAACCCCTATGTTCAGTACAGCATTATTAAAATTGCTAAAATTTGAAAGCAGCTGAAGTGTCTGTTGGTAGATGAGATTACTATGGTACAGTTACACCATGGAATACTACTTGGCCATAGAAAAGGAAAAATGTTACCCTTTGTGACAACATGGATAGACCTGGAGAACATTATGCTAAGTGAAATAATCCAGTCAGAGAAAGACAAATACCATATGCTTTCATTCATATATAGAATCTAACGAACCAAACTAACAAGCAAAATAAAGACAGACTCAAAGAGAGCAGGCTGAGAGCCTGGGGTGGGGTGTTTAGCAGGTAAAAGGATCAAGCAAACAAGTAAGACTCATGGACACAAACAACAGTGCGATAATTGTTGGAGGAGGGGTGTGGGTTGATTTGGAAGAGGGTATAAGGTGGGTAAATGGTAGTGAAAAAATACAATAAACTATGACTTACCAAAAAAAAAAAAAGAATTCATCTATGCATCTTTGCTGCTTCAGAACCTTAGTGGGGAGAGGGAAAGGTAGGAAAGAGGGGAGTCTGTTCATCCTTGAGCTGTCCTGTGTCAGAGCTGGCATGGAACACATGTATAAAATGTATCCCAATGCCACTAATTGCATTGATCCCAATTAATAATAATATTAATCTTGTTTAGTTTCTGAACTGGTAGAAACTAGATAAGAAACTAAGTGGTAGTTTGAGAAAAGAAGTAACAATTTGAGAAAGTCAAGAAAGAAAAGGAATGTGGCTTGTTATATTTAATATGATGGCATATTTAAAATCTGTTAATGGAGATTCATCAATAAAAAACAAAATTTGACCTTTTTGAAAGGACAAAATATGTAGAGATCACCACAGAGAATGAAATATGTGCCTGTTGGCTCATTTCAAGAACACGGAATGCAAAAGAAAATTCCTATAAGACTCTTTTCAGTTAGATAAGAAGAACACTACGGTTTTAGTGGTCAAGAAAGAATCAAAAATTAACTTAGATGTTTAGGAGCTTATGAGTCAGGCATTTGCTACTCATCATACTTCAAGGCTAAGCACCTTTCTCTACCTAGTTACCCATGTCTGCCAACTTTGAACCATGACAGGGCACATGAACCCATTCTAATAAAAATGTTAAACTACAGATTTTAAAGTTAAACAGTCATAATTAGGAAGGTGCCCTCACTGAAAAAAAAAATACCAGTTACAAACCTTGGTACTCTTTGTCTTGTTGGGAGTTACGGGACAGGTTTACCTTCTCTCATCTCCAATGACTCAAATGTCTGCAGGGTGCAGACAGGTAATTTCAATGAGTGAAGTGGGCCTAGAGTGAGGGCACAGGAGCTCGGACTCAGTGATAAATGACAACTGCCACTCAGGTCAGTGCTGAAGAGGCCAGAGAGCATAGAGAGGATTTTTACAAACTAGAGCATGATCTTCTTTATAAAAAGGTCATCTGCTACTCAGCTCCAGGCCATCGCTACCCCATAGGGACACAGGCCAGCACTGCCAGATGTCTTAGTTTTTATAGGTATAATAAAGATGCTAACAATTTTAATGCGAAATATGTTGGCAATTGATTCAAAAATATTTGAAACACTGTGGCCCAACACTGTGCTGACCAAAAGCAAAAACAGAAATAACAACAACCATCCCCCAAAATATCTCTGCAAGTCAAACGTGGCCCCAAAGGCTACCTGATTGTGACCAGGTAATTTCATTTCTGCCTGTCCACACTTGTGTATTTCTTAATTATACACAGCAGATGTAATGCCTGCTTGAGTGTGGTTGGTGGGGCAATAATATGGGTATAATAATTTATAGTTTTAATTTGAACATGTCATACAGTGTGCTTGAGTGTAATACTGTTATGTTACAGAATTACAAGCTTATGATTTTGTAATAAAAGATTTTGTAATAAAAAGGGATGTTATTTGTGCCATATTATATTCATAATAAAAAAGGGAAAAAAAGTAAGGTTGATTTCTAGTATTGAAGTTGGAGTTCAGAAACAGTTGCTACACTGGTTCATGTGTGTCAGCTAACAGCAAGAGAAAGAAGGTATATCATATTTCATGTTTATATTAAACACTAAAGTATATCATTTGATTTATGGTTTGTAACTGTAAGTATATATTTGTGTTACTACATGACAAAGGAATGGTGAGACACTGTAAGATGAAAAGATAACCCACAAAAATATTCATAACCGAAGGAAAAAAAATGAAAGGATTAATACAAATATATATAAAGATACAATAAATCAGTTATAAAAAGGCAACCCAATAGAAAAGTGGGCAACAGGTAGAATCCTACTTCACAGAGGAAGAAGCCCAATCATTAGCAACAATAAAAACAACAAAATAGCCTAGGAGTTGATAGTGCTTATTATGTGTCAGGCCCTGTTGCAATCACATTATATACATTAGCTTCATGACAACTTTGTGAAGGCAGTATTACAATGCTCAAAATCATACAGTTCAGCTGTAAATTAAATGCGAAAGCCAAGATCAGACCCACGCAGCCTGGCTCCCAAGTCACAGTTTCAGTCACTATACTTGACTTCTTCTCCTGAGCAATAACCATGTGAGAAGATGTTCAATCTCACTAATAATTGTGGTGATTACTAAGGAAAGGCTTGGCATATGCCATTGTGGGTTCTACAGAACAATAATAATTTCCAAAATGCCAGTAGGAAGACTTATGTGGGTTGTCTCGAGAATCAATGTGGTGCTTCTTAGAAATTACTGCATCTGTAGTAGTATCTGGGAATCTGTGTTTCTGAAATGCACCCCTGCTGATCTTGAGAACTGTGGTAGTACACATGGGTATTTAATATACATAAGTACCTCACATCTGCATTATTCTGACTTAAGAATACTTTTTATTATACAACTTATTTTGAAACAAAACCTGCGTGGCTTAGGAATGTTTGTGTAAGTACTATCTAACAATACATTCTTCCTATATTCCACATAACTTCACAAACCTGAACTTTGCCACCACGAGGTTTGGGTGAGCAAGTTATCTTTCTTACATTCACTCAGGCAACAAATATTTCCTCCATCTCTGCTTTGTGCTTAAAAATATCTGTTATGGAACAATCTAAACAGGTTTTACTTTGTCTGAGTCAGTTTCACATAACTGGAACTGAGCAAAAGACCTTTGCACACCTCCAAGCATACACAGAGCCCATTTAAGCAGCAAGGTGAAAGAAAATGTACTGGAATAGATATACAAGCTCCATTTAAAAGATCTCCGAATGAGAGCTATGAAGCTAAGCATGGATGCGAGGTACTAACATCGGGGGAGATAAATTGTGTACTTGATCATAGCAATCAAACTACCCCGTGTACTTTAAACAATTCTTTCCCCAAGTTAACTGGTCTTTAATGTTTTAATTTTTAATTACAAAAGTAGTATGTAAATATGAGTCATAAAATTGGAATAGAAAAGTATGAAGAGTAAAAGTAAAAGTCCTGCTTAACATCCCTCTCAACCTTACTGCTTTCTCCAGAGGTGAATCACCATGACTTGACAGGTATGTATTCTCCCAGACTGTCTTTATTAATTTACAAATATCTATTTAGAGTGACGAACAGTGGTTTGCTTTGGATTGAGGGCAGAGATAGTTAAGGCAAGGCAGAGATGGCCAGCTGTTCTTCAAAACATGTTTTCCATTTTCCTGGACACATAGCTAGACTACATTTCCCAGCTCTCTCACAATTACATGTGGTCTCCTATCTAAATTCTGGCTAATGGAATCTAAGCAAAAGTATGAGCCAAGCCTGAAATGACATCAGTGACTTCCCACATGATTCTTTATGCTCTTTCCTCTTTCTGTCTGATGGCAGCACCTAAAGTGAGCTTGGAAGTCACTTGCTAACCATGGTAAATCCACACTTTGAGTTGCTTGCCACCTGTGGAGGAGAGAAAGCAAGCCTGCTGGCTCAAACAGTATTCTTGGATCATCCGACAAGAATGATGTAAACTTCTTGCTCTTCAAGTTACTTAAAATTTGATGTCTTGTTTTTTTAAAAACATAGCCTTTCCTACACTAACCAATAGATTTTTTTTTCATAACTGGAATACCATAATATTTTGTTTTGCAAAACTGCTTTTTTAATTTAACAATATCCTTGAGATTTTCCATGTTTCTCTATAGCTACCTTATTCCTTTGGCAGTTGTATTGCATTCTGTAATATGGATAAAAATAATATATTTATCAACTCCTACTGATAGTTATATTGATTCCAAAAACTATCCTGGTATACACCAGATCTGTCCAGAAGGTATCCAGCCATGCATTATGGAAAATAGAGACATTTATCAAAAAAGATACAAGATATGAGAAACACTGTACATAGGACAATGACACCTCAGACCCCTTCAGTGTAGGCACCATGGGGCTTCACACAGTTCTCCCAATTGCCATCAGCTACCCCATCTTATTTTCCTGAATCTCATCAACAGTCTGAAATCTCTTCCCTTTCAAAGGTAATTTTAGTTTTGGGAAAAGCCAAAAGTCACAGGGCACCAAATCTGGGGTTTAGGGGGGCTGAGTTACCTGGGTGATTTGATTTTTCACCAAGAAACTCTGCACGAGATGTGATACATGAGTGGACGTGTTGTCTAGATGAAGCTGCCAATCACCAGTTGCCCATAGCTGTGGATTTCTGAGTCATCTGAGTAGTTTCCACATAGGAATGTTCAAGTTTAATGCAAAATTTGATGCAGATTCATTGCTCTAATCACTCAGTCATTTTTTATAGTGACATCCACACAGTACACATGCTCAGTCTACTGCTCCACTGACTAGTACAGTGAAGTCATCATTGTTTATGCAAGCGCATTCTAGTCCACTCTCTGGCTGCCAGTTTACAACAGATGTGGCGCAAACCATTCTTGATATACAAACAATGGCTGGACTTTTTCTGGACAGACCTGATAACATCTTTGTGCACATGTATAAGTAAATTACATGTATGAGTAATTTTCTAGGATAGATATCTACATGTACAATTGTTTACATTTAAACTACACATGACAATGCCAAGCTTCTCTACATAAATTTATATTCTCATAAAAAATTAACTGTATGAGAGTGAAGTTCACAGTTACAGCTTACCTTCTCTGAGTATTAATCCCATCCTGTCTCACATATTTCTGTTTATCTCATTTACCTCCAAGTGACCTACCTCCCCCATCATCACTCACTCTCTCAATCCTGTACGACCTTGGACATTTGCCACTGGGTAGCTCGCATACTTCATTGACCCTCCATATTCTTCCACGATGGCAGCAAACTCTTTTCGTTGTTGTTCAAATACAGTTGTCTCGATTCCCCCCCTGCTCCTCCCCCACCCCAGCCAGCAACCTCTTGATATAAGAGCCAACAATTCTATATCATAACCTCATTTCAGAAAGTCTTCCTCAAATACAAAATCACTATTAGGCAAACACTAACACAGAAATTGTGGGAGGCAAGATTCTATGGATGTTAAAATATGTGGGGAAAAGTTTGAGAATAACAGGATATTAAAATAATAATAATAGTCTTAAAGTATCACCCCAATTACAAAGTACCAATTACAAGGGGAAATCCAATAACTTTACAATACAGAATACTTTAACCAAATAATCAAAGTTAACATCACCAGTAATAAGAATGTTAACATCATATATCCTCTGAGATGATGCTCTGAGGACACAGCATCACTTCTGAGTATTCTGAAATTAAACACTCAATTGAATCATGAGAACACATCAGACAAACCAAAATTTGAGGGACATTCTACAAAGTAACTAACGAGTAGTACCCACTGAAAGTGTCAAGGTCATGAAAAATAACGGGAAAATGAGGCACTGTCATATATTGGAGGAGACTAATGAGTCATGACCACTAAATATATTATGTGTTCCTGAACTGAATCCTAAAATAGAGAAAGAGCCCTGGGAGAAGCTGGTGAAATTCTAATAAAGCCTGGAGTTTACAGTGTTTTCTCAATGATAATTTCCTGGTTTTTATAACTGTGCTATGGTTACATATGATGTTAACATTAGAAGAAGCTAGGTGAAGGGCCTACTGGAGGACACTGTACTATTCAGTGACTTTTCTCTAAGCTGAAAATGTTTTCACAAGGAAAAGAAAAAAAATCCCCTTAGCTCTCTTGCATTACCCAAAACCATGACTTTATCTTGAAGACAGTGCATTCCCCTGAGTTCCCTAAAAGGAGCTGTTTTATTTCTCACACTACACATATTCCTCAGTGCGTAAGGGAGAAACAGACATCCTCTTTGCTCCCCATGCTACTTCTAGACCATTACTTGTCTCCTCATTACTTGCAAAAAATTGTCTGTTCCTATAGCATTCCTGGCCTCAGCATGTACCATCAGCTCCCCTATTTACTGTTGTCATCTTCCAACCTTCTGGTCAACCACCTCTCACTTGTTTAAAATCTTCCTCCCTATCTTGACTATAGTCATCCACATGGATGTGGTCTATCTCCTCCCCACATTCCAGATCAGGCTATTTCCTGATTGCCTCATCTCCAGTAGCTCTTCACTTTGCCTGAGCCACACTCCTAGAGTCATACCACAGACTTCACTGTCATTTAAAAACGTCCTCCCCATAAAACAGAAAATGATAAATCCTTCTCTTGGACAGAACTTTCCATCATTCCATATTCTCTGCACAAACACCTCACTACAACAATTTTCCAAACCATCGTTTCCCTCTCTTTCTCATCATTAGCTTTCACCTTTCTCTACTCACTGTACAGCTTAAATACAATGGTCCATTCTCACAATCTTTCCCTTACAAATGTCTTCAATTCTCTCCCTTCTCTGTCTCCCTTAACCATAGTTTCCTGGAAAAGCTGAAACCAGATAAAAGTCAACCATATGCCTTCTCTGGGTTTGCACCACAGCAAGTGAATCAAACTTAGGGAAAATAACAGAACAGGTGTTTGGGATGGTAGGTATGAAGGAGAATGGAGGAGTAGTGGTGTTAACATTTTGCACATGAAATTCATGAACTCTGTTTACCCAGTAATTCTATTCCACTTCACTTATGAATTCTACTCAACATCTTATCTGTTCTACCCAACAGCTTATTCTCAGCTGACAATATCCTCATTCTTCAGTGAAAACAGAGATATCACATCTTTTGTCTCCCTCCAAACCAAGCCTTCAAGTCTCCCTATATATGCACTCAGTCTCTTTAAAAAACATATAAAAAAGAGCATTTCCTCGCTTATAATATGGTAAGTATTCTATTTTTAATCATTAGCTAACCCATTAATCGTATATGCTCAGGAACTTATTCACATGTATTTTTTTCAAGGACTTTGTTGTTTCTGTCACTCCCCTTCTGCCCATTCTCTCCCACCTCTACTGAATTATTTCTATAAGTATTAGGAGTGCCAGCTTAAGAACACTCTTCCTTCTTGAATTGGGTTGGTAAACACACAATACAACATACAGATGATGTATCCTAGAGCTGTATAACCTGAAACCTATATAATTTTATCAACCAGTGTCATCGCAGTAAATTTAATAAAAAGTAAAAACACACACACATAACTCTCTCGATACCATAGTTCCATCCAGCTACTGGCTCATTTCATTGCTCACCTTTTTCAGATTATTCAAAAGAGTGTTGATAAATGCCATCTCTGCTTCCATATCTCCACTTACTCCTGAGTCTGTTGCGATCAGGCTCCATGCCCACCATTATACACAAATTATTCCTAACAGGATCATAAATGACTATGTTACAGTCACATCCACTGGTCCTCCTCTCATCTGGCCTTTCAGCAACCATGGAGAATTCACTAATCTCTCTTTTTGGAAACAAATCTTTCTTCACTACAATGACACCACACACTTCATTTACTCTACCTCTCAGGTGCTCTTTCCTATCTATTGACACTCTAATTGATAAAGCTCAACTGCATTTCATGGGCCTTCTCAAATTCACAACTGCTAATTTTTTTATTTTTTAATATATTTTATTGATTATGCTATTACAGTTGTCCTATTTTCCCTCATTTATTCCCCTCCACCTTGCACACTCCCTCCCACCCACATCCCCCCCTTAAGTTCATGTCCATGTGTTATACATATAATTTCTTTGGCTTCTCCATTTTCTATACTATTCTTAACCTCCCCTTGTCTATTTTCTACCTACCATTTATGCCACTTATTCCCTGTACATTTTGCCCCTTTCTCCCACTCCCCTCTCCCTACTGATAACCCTCTCCATGTGATCTCCATTTCTGTGATTCTGTTCCTGTTCTATTGTTTGCTTAGTTTTAGTTTTTGTTTTTTAGGTTCAATTGTTGAGAGTTGTGAGTTTGTTGTCATTTTACTGTTCATATTTTTTAATCTTCTTTTTTCTTAGATAAGTCCTTTCAACATTCCATATAATACAGGCTTGGTGATAATGAACTCCTTTAACTTGACCTTATCTTGGAAGCACTTTATCTGCCCTTCCATTCTAAATGATAGTTTTGCTGGATAGAGTAATCTTGGATGTAGGTCCTTGACTTTCATGATTTGGAATACTTCTTTCCAGTCCCTTCTTGCCTGTAAGGTTTCTTTTGGGAAATCAGCTAATAGACTAATGCACAGATGGCAAACACAAGGCCTGGGGGCTGAATCTGGCCCTCCACCTTGTTTCTACCCAGAGGCAGTGCTAAGCTCTTACTTAACAGTTAAGGAATAGTTACATTTACACAGTCCTAAAATTACATTTGGCCCTTTGAAGACAACTGCAAGGCTGATGTGGCCCCCGGTGAAAATGATTTGACACACCTGGTCTAATGGGAACTCCTTCGTAGGTAACTGTCTCCTTTTCTCTTGCTTCTTTTAAGATTCTCTCCTTCTCTTTAATCTTGGGTAATGTAATTATGATGTGCCTTGGTGTGTGCTTCCTTGGGCCCAACTTCTTTGGGACTCTCTGAGTTTCCTGGACTTCCTGGAAGTCTATTTCCTTGGCCAGATTAGGGAAGTTCTCCATTATTTTTTTTTCAAATAAGTTTTTAATTTCTTGCTCTTCCCCTTCTCCTTCTGGCACCCCTATGATTCAGATGTTGGAACATTTAAAGTTGCTCTGGAGGTTCCTAAGCCTCTCCTCATATTTTTGAATTCTTGTTTCTTCATTCTTTTCTGGTTGTATGTTTCTTTCTTCCTTCTCCTTTAAATCATTGATTTGAGTCCCAGTTTACTTCCCTTCACTGTTGGTTCACTGTATGTTTTTCTTTATTTCACTTTGCATAACCTTCACTTTTTCCTCAATTTTGCAACAATACTCAACCAATTCTGTGAGCATCCCAATTACCAGTGGCTTGAACTCTGCATCTGGTAGGTTGGCTGTCTCTTCATCACTTAGTTCTATTTTTGGAGTTTCGATCTGTTCTTTCATTTGGGCCATATTTCTTTGTTTTGGTTCACCTGTTACATAGTATGGGGCAGAGCCTTAGGTATTCACTAGGGCAGGACAACGCTTGTAGCTGCGTTGTGATACTGTAGGTGGGGGAGGGGTCAGAGAGGGAACAATGCAGCTTGTTCAGTTCTCTGTTGGCTTTCAGTCACTTGCCCCACTACCCACATGCAAATTCGGCCCTTCTGGTGCTGACTCCTAGGTGGGTTGTTTTGTGAACATTCTACGACCCTATGAGTCTCTCCAATGAACTCTCCTGTGAGGCTGGGAGTTTCTCCCACTACCTCAACCCTCACAGGTTTTTTTCATTAGAGGTTTTGAGACTTTATTTCCCCATGCTGGGACCCTGGGTTGTACAATCTGTCTCTCTCCCCAGTTGTTCCTCCCAGTTCACCCACCCACTCCGCCAGCCACTGCCTTGCCTGCGGGTCCTCTCCTCCCCTCCTACTGGTCTGGATGAATGTTTCTTCTTTAACTCCTTGGTTGTCAGAATTCCATACAGTTCGATTTTCTGTCACTCCTGTTGCTTTTGGTTTATAAATTTGTTGTTGTCCTTTTGGTTGTTCAAGGAGGCACAGTGTATCTACCTATACCCTCATCTTGGCCAAAGTCTCTGTTTTTCCTTTCTTATAAATATATTTTTAATTTTTTAATTTTTTAATTATAGCTGACATACAATATTACATTGGTTTCAATGTAATTAACATAGTAATTAGGCAATTACACAATTATATACCTTATGAAGTGATGACCACCATTAAGTGTAGTACCCATCTCGCACCATACATAGTAATTACAATATTATTGATTATATTTCCTGTACTGCATTTTACGTCCCCATGACTATTTTTTTAAAGATTTTATTTATTTTATTTTGAGAGAAAGGGAGAGAGGAGAGGAAGAGAAACATCAATGTTTGGTTGCCTCTCACATGCCCCCACCTGGGGACATGGCTCACAACCCAGGCATGCCCTAGAGAGAATAGAACCCGCAACCCTTTGGTTTGCAGGCTGGCACGCAATCCACCAAGCCACACCTACCAGGGCCCCATGGCTATTTTTATAACTGGCAATTTGTACTTCTTAGTTCCTTTCACCAATTTTACCCATGCTCCCAACACCCTCCCACCTGGCAACAATCAGTTTGTTTTCTGTATCTATGAATTTTTTAAATTTTTTATTGTTGTTCAAGTACAGTTGTCTCCATTGTCCCACCACCACTTTCCCCCACCTCACCCACCCTCACCTCCCATCCTCAATCCTACCCGCTTTTTCTTTTTCCATGGGTCCTTTATACATGTCCCTTGATGACACTTCTTCTTTCCCCCATTATCCCCCTTCCCCCTCCCCTCTGGTTACTGTGAATTTGTTCTTTATTTCAATGTCTCTGGTTATATTCTTCTTTCTTCTTTGCTTTGTTGATTAGGTTCCAATTATAGGTGAGATCATATGATATTTGTCTTTCACAGCCTGGCTTATTTCACTTAGCATAATGCTCTCCAGTTCCATCCATGCTGTCATGAAGGGTAGGAGCTTCTTCTTTCTTTCTGCTACATAGTATTCCATTGTGTAAAAGTACCATAGTTTTCAGTTTTTTGATCTACTCATTTACTGATGGGCACCTAGGTTACTTCTAACACTTGGCTATTGTAAATTGTGCTGCTGTGAACATTGGGTGCATAGGTTCTTTTGGACTGGTGTTTCAGGGTTCTTAGGGTACAATTGCAGCAGTGAGATTGCTGCAATTGTACCCTAAGAATCAAAAGTCAGTTTCATCTTTAATTTTAGAAGGAAATTCCATACTGTTCTCCATGGTGGCTGCACCAGTCTGCATTCACACCAACAGTGCACTAGGGTTCCCTTTTCTCCACAATTTCACCAGCACTTATTGTTTGTTGATTTGTTTATGATGGCCATTCTGGCTGCTGTGAAGTGGAATCTCATTGTGGTTTTCATTTGCATCTCTCTGAGAGCTAGCCATATTGAGCATCTTTTCATGTGTCTCTGGATCCTCTGTATGTCCTCCTTGGAGAAGTGTCTGTTCAGGTCCTTTGCCCATTTTTTAACTGGATTGTTTATCTTCCTGGAGTGGAGTTTGTGAGTTCTTTATATATTTTAGAGATCAAACCCTTGTCCAAGATATCATTGGCAAATAAATTTTCCCATGTGTTTGGTTCCCTTTTCATTTTGCTGATTTTTTTGTTTCTGTTTAATTCATTTATTTTGCTTTTAGAATCCACATATAAATGAAATAATATATTTGTCTTTTTATGTATGACTTATTTCACTTAATACCCATGTTGTCCCAAATGGCAAGATTTCATTCTTTTTTTTTGACTGAGTAATATTCCATAGTGTATAAAATCACATTTTAAGTGATCTTATTCATTTTCATGGCTTTATATTTACATGCTCATCATTTCTAAATTTCTACCTCTCATCTACCTGCTCAGCCAAGTACCAAATTCATATGTATAACTGCATCCCCCAGGCATCTCAAACTTACCATGTTAAAAATCAAACTTTTGATACTTTTCTGCCCAGACCTTGGTCCTCTTCTAATAGTTCCCATCTCAGCACATGACACCATTATATTATACATCCCACATCAAGTCAGCAACTTGGGAGTCACCCATGATTCTTCCTTCTTCTTCATCCCTGAAAATCTCTTACTGATTTTCCATAAAACATACACACTAGTCCCCCTTATCCATGGGGGAACTAGTTCCTCAGCCCAGTGCTGGTTCCTCAGCCTAGTGCTCTCTCCCCTGGTTCTCAGCATGGTTGGTTACTTCTCATCCTTCTATCTTCTGTTCAAATGCCATTTTCTCAGAGTTAGGACTTCCCCGTGATGCTAAGGAGATTCTCCCCTCTCTCAGTCCCATTATTCTTGATCACAGGTAGAGATCACTATCTCCATCACTGTACTCCCTCTTAGGAATTATTATAGTCTGTTATGCTACATATTTCTTTGTAGCTTGATTATTATCTGAATTTCCACATTTGATGATGGAGCCATATTTACTCTATTCACAATACATGCCTAGAACCTACTAAGGTAACATAGTGCTTAATGCATGCCAGGTGCTCATTGTTGAATAAATGAAAGCACATGCCCTAATGCTAAACATTATCAATACATTTATACGTTTGACAATGTAAAAAACAGAACTTTTATTTGCATTTCTCTGGTCATTAGTGAGGCTCAATATTTTTATTGATTTATGTTGTTTCTCTCTTAACTGCTTATTTAAGCCCTTTGCCAATTTTTCTAGAGTTCTTTGTGAAACTGAGCCTTTGACAATCACTTTTGAGGCAAATATTTTTTCCTAGCATATCACTTACTTGTAACATTGCTCACTGTGACATCTATCAAAATTTTATTTCAGTAGTCAAATCTGTATTTGTCCTTATGGCTTCTGAGTTACGTATAAGACTTAGAAAAAAGTTTCTACACATTCTTTATCATATTTATTATCATTGTGTTGACTAAATACACTTAAATTGTTGGTACTTTTTGAAACTGATTTGAAAAAATACTTTTATCAGTAGCTAAAGTACTGAATACTAAATTCCCATATATTCATGAATCTATTTGTACACTGTCATTCAATAGATCTATTTATTTATTAAAATGCCAACATTTTATTACTATTGCTCTCTATATGTAAAATATATATATAAAACATATGGTATAACAAGCCTCTCTCATGTCCCTTCAATTTTTCATTTACAAGTTTGTCTATTTTTTAATATTTCATCTTTAAAATTGGATCAAATTCCACAAGAAATCCTATTTTATTTGTATATTAATGAGGGAAAATATCATCCTTGATTTGATTTTTTTCTTTTATAATAAATAGATGGCTATATTTATTTTCATCTTCTTTTAGGTATTTTAGTTTTTATATACATCTATGTATTAGACATATACCCACCTGTCTTACAATGTGGATACTTATTGCAAGTACAATTTCTCTTTTAATTATATTTCATAATGAATTTTTGATGGTGTATAGGCTTGTTTGGAGTTCCTTCATACCTTCTTTCCCTGTGTCCTCCAAGCATTATACTTGATTTCTAATATGAATTATATTGATTAATCTTCTTTTGCACTAGCAACAATTCTAGCCCCAGCCCTTGTGAAACATGGGGAAATAGAGGCTCACAAAAAATTAAATAATGTTCTTCAACTAGTAAGGAGAAAGGTTAAAGTTTGACCACAGACAACCAGTCTAATCCTAGATCTGCCCTCCCAAGAGGGCAGCATTGATGGTACCAGTTTCCAGTGATGAAATAATTAAGTGAAACTACTTTCAAAATAAAGCATTAGTCACCTTTTACCTTTTACTGTTCATTCACTACATACTGAGAAAGTTAGAAGTTGTCCCTGACAGCCAGCCCCCCAGGGCTGGACCCTGGTATTCTCCTGTTGGAAATAATTTTACACAATATCAACATCAAAAGAGGTTGCTCTGTGACTGTGATGGATAATGATAAAAAAATAAGATTACTCTCTAGCATGTCTGAATGAAGAAAAATAATACATGAAACTTTAAAGAAAAATATATAAACCTTTCTTAGCTACAACAGTAGCCAAACACCCCAAAATTCTAGCTTATATGAGTGACAGCTGTGTCTTTATCAATTACAAAACTAATCTCACTCTGTCTTGCCCCTCCTTTTAGTTAAGATTGATTAAAATACTGAAATAGAATTACTCCTGCTTCCTGAGCAAAGCCCTGCTGTCTCAAATGCTCCCCCACCTAATCACCCAACAAAAGGCCAACTCTTCCTATTAGTCATTTCTTACACTTTCTTACTACAGTGGCCATGACATCTTCTTACTAAGATGGCCCATGGTGTGGCTAAGTTATTTAGAATTTATTTTACGAGCAATGAGAAGAATTGAGGCTTTTAGAAGAGGGTAGCAACATGACCAAAGCTGTGCTTTAGGAAACAAAATCTGAGAAAACATTTAAGACAGTCAAGAGAAGAGGAGACTGTTGGCAAAGATGTTTATGAAGCCATTCCATTCATTCAGAGGATGGCAAGGATACAGAAGCCATAATGCAAATGACATGTGAAGGTGGTGGCAGCAGGAATGAAAATGAATTACCATCACTAGGACACCCACAGAAAGGATGAAGAGTGGGTAAAAATTTCCATATGATCTTAACTGTCAAGATGATTTAACATTCAGTAGGCAGAGACTCTGTCAGATCCGAGTTCTCAAGTCAGTCTTATACTGAGCAAAATAGATATAGGATTTTTGTATCTTTAAGTTCACTTCATTAGCATAAGACAGAAAGTTATGAAAAAGATGACTTTTGATTCACCTTACTTGGGTTATAAAATGTGAGGTTGGATTTAAGCCTACCATATGGATAAGGGATCAATTTAGCCCTTGAGTGTCTTCCAGAAGCTCCTGTGAAGGGCATTAGAAGTTTTGTGAGAATATTAGAAGGCAAACTTGAGGCCTAGGTATGCATATTCAGCATACCTGTCTAGATCCTCAGCTATAACCAACTAAAATAGATAAAGATGTGCCTCCTAAGAACTATTCTCACAATTTTTCAAATGGAAATAAAGGAGATGCATGGTTCCAGTGGCAGAAATGAAGAAAATTTCTGAACATTACAATTGACAGGCTGAGCACGAAGTGGCACTTGCCAATTTAGAAATAGGAATGTCCTATCTTGAAAAGAGCTCAATCCTAAGAGCTCTTCAAACTGGGGTTTTAAGAACTGAGCCCTGGGGGACTTCTGGTCAAGATAGAGGCATACAAAGACATGCTTCACCTCCTTGCACAACCATAAGAAGGATCACAACTAACCTCAAAAAAAACAACCAAACAACAACCAAAAAAACCCCACCCAGAGCTGCCAGAAAATCAAATTATATGGAAACCCCACAACCAAGGATTTAAAGAAGAAACATTCATCCAGACAAGGAGGAGAGGCAGAGATGGGAAGCCAGGGTGGAGAGGACATGGGGTGGTGGCAGCAAGGCAGGAGCAATGAGGTGTCAGCAGAATGGGCAGCCCCACATTCACATGTGGCAGATAAAAATGGGAGAGACACCTTGGGAGTGAGCAATCCAAGCCCTAGACCAGACCGCAAGGCCCAGGGTTCCAGTGCCAAGGAATAAAGCCTCATAACTTCTGTCTGTGAAAGCCCATGGGGGTTGGGATGGCAGAAGAAACTGCCAGTCTCTCAGGAGAGGCTACTTAAAGGGCCCACATGGTCCTAAATCAAACACAAACCCACCCACTCTGGGAACTACCACTGGGGCAGCAGCTAGAGGACAGCCAGTTGCATATGGGAAGGGGGTGAAGTAACTGGAAATGGGATGAGCACCAAGCAACCTTCAGTGGCATTTTCCCCTCTCTAACCCCTTCCCCACATACAGAGCCACAAAGCAGTGAAACAGGTTTCCCCACCCTGGCAAATACCTAAAATTCTGCCCCATACAACTTAATAGTTGCGCTAAGACAGGGAGTCAAAGCAGCTCTACCTAATACACAGAAGCAAACACAGGAAGGCTGCCAAATCAAGGAGAAAAAGAAATATGGCCCAAATGAAAGAACAACAAAGCTCCAAAAAAGAACTAAGCAAAATAGAGATAGCCAACCTATCAGATGCAGAGTTCAAACCACTGGTGATAGGGATGCTCAGAGAACTCACTGAATAAGGCAAAAGCGTAAAGGAAGAAATGAAGGCCACACTCAGTGAAATAAAGAAAAATCTGCAGGGAACCAACAGTGAAGGGAAGGCAGCCAGGGCTCAAATCAATGATTCAGAACATAAGGAAGAAATAAATAATCAATTAGAACAGAATGTAGAAACAGAAATTCAAAAAATTAGGAGAGAACAAGAAGAATCTGGGACATCTCCACAAGTGCCAACATCCAAATCATAGGGGTGCCAGAAGAAGAGGAGGAAGAGCAAGAAATTGAACATTTATTTTAAAAAATAATAAAAGAAAACTTCCCCAATCTAGCGAAGGAAATAGAAATAAAAATCCAGGAAGCACAGAAAGTCCCAAACAAGTTGGACCCAAAGAGGTCCACACCAACACACATCATAATTAAAATGCCAAAGGTAAAGATAAAGAGAAAACCTTAAAAGCGGCAAGAGAAAAGCAGAGACTTACCTACAAAGGAGTCCCCATAAGACTGTCATATGACTCTCAAAAGAAACTTTGCAGGTAAGAAGGGGCTGGAAAGAAATATTCAAAGTCATGAAAAGCAAGGACCTACATCCAAGACTACTCTATCCAGCAAAGCTATCATTTAGAATGGAAGGGCAGATAAAGCACTTCCCAGATAAGGTGAGCTAAAGGAGTTCATCATTACAAAGTCCTTATTATATAAAATGTTAAAGGGACTCATCTAAGAAAAAGAAGATCAAAACTATGAACAGTAAAAAGTCAACAAATACCACTATCAACAACTGAACAAAACAAAACAAATCAAACAAAAAACCCAAGTAAGCAAACAAGTACAACAGGAATAGAATCACAGAAATGGAGATCACATGAAGGGTTTGCCATAGGTGGTGGGTGGAGGGTGGAGGGGAATAAAGAGGAGACCAAAATGGGACAACTGTAATACCATAATCAACAAAATATACTTTTAAATGGTTATTAAATATGAATTAACATTTTAAATGTTCAAAAGCTACTCAATTCTCTTCTCTTCAGTTAATCCTTAAGAAAACATTGTTTTTCCTGACACCCACTCACAAAATGCATCTGACTACCCCCCATGCATCCTACCCAGGCCCCCCCATTGATTAAATAGGCTCAAAATTTAAACATGTCTCTACATCCATCAAAAGAGAACAAAATGATTAGAAAGATGACTATAGCCCTCAAAATAAATTACCATTTAAAATTTTAAATGCTGAGATTTTACACAATGTTTTAAATAACATAAATCACAACATCTTCTCTTTGATATTAAAAAACCACAACAAAGGTTTTATTATCTGTTATTTCAAACATGCATATCTACCAGTAATATTAATAGAAAATGCCATTCTGAAAAGTATCACATTTGACTTTTTATAGGTAGGAAAAACTTACAGAGATTAAAAATAACAGTGAAAACTACACCAACATTAGATGTCAATTTCTACCCTTCACTTTCATGCTCAGGAATCCTAGAACAAACACTGAATTGTGAAATTTGGGTCTGTCCCTAGCCAGAGTAACAGACTAATGCACCATTAATCTGGTCTGCTCTCAGCTGCGAATTGAAATAGTCATTCGATTTTTAAGGAAAAGACAGTACTACAGAAGTGCATTCCAGAGGTCTTCTCATAAAAACCATCCTGGGTGCTCCATCTGCACGTGCAATCTGCTGGGGTATTTTCAGCCAGCTTGCCTGGGTGGATTAATGCGTACAATTAGGAAACAACCTCACAGGCATTCAATAAACTGCCTTCATTATTACACTCAGGAGAGTCCCTTTGGGTGTCAATAAAAGCCTAGTTTTCTGCCTGTTAGCCAAATAATTGACAACACTAAAAATAATCAGAAGCAAATGAACGAAGTCAGGAATGAGGTGCTCAGAGCGAGCACATTAAGATTCTCATGGTGGTGCCCCAGGATGCTATCATGAGCATTTTCTCTAGCAGCTTGGATTTATAGTCTCCTCAATCCATAGTTATTACCCTTCTCTACAGAAAGAAAAAAAAAACTTTCCTGGTCTGCTATTTGAACCACATGTCACAGCAACAGCTTGCTGAAACTGGCAAGGAGATGAGGTATTGACTAGTTAAAAATTTTTTCTTAGTTGTGTTTCTATTTTGTGTTTTTTGGTTTGACTGCTTCAGGAGGATCTAATTTGGGGGTGTGGGAAGAGAGATAGAGACCAGACTGTTTGGTCTGGTGAAATCTTTGTGTTATTAAAATTCTAACAGCTCTCCTAGACAATTTTTGCCCCATAAACTCACTCTAAGAAGGTATGACCAAGGCTTGTAATCAAGGATCCATCTTTTTGAAGAAGTCCCTTTCATATTTCTAACTATATAATGGTCATTCATTTCATGAACTATTGGTCTTCTAATTTCAAAAGTAGTTCAAAAACTAAACTTTTAAAAACTCATAATACTTCTTGTATTTATCAATAGGTTTTAAAAACCAATGTCAGATGCTTTTCATTTTTAGCCAACTTCTCTCTTTCCTGGTTAACTGGGACTTTCAGGATAAGCAGAAGGAAGATCAAGAATGAAATGTGCATGTAATTGGATTCAGCTCCACTGAAAGTTGTGAAGTAGCTGAGGTTAAAACATTTTTTTTTTCACAGACAAAAAGATGATTGATCTCTAGCATTTAGTAAAACACAAATTCAAGAAACTGGAAGGCTGTGAAAGAAAGGAGGTTGAATAACACACAATCTGCATGTCCTTTAAAGTTCTCTCTCATCCTTGACCTTGTCATGTTTAGAACTTCAGCAAATGGAAGTTCTCAAGTTCTCATTCAACTTTCCAGTCCTGTGCGTAAAAGCTTCCTTTTTACAGTGTAAAACTAGGATGCCACAGGATAAATATATTTGTTATTCTTTTATCTCTAGGCTACAGTTGCCTCATGGTAGTTCTTTATCTCTTTCACCTGCTCTGGTTGGCCTAGAATTAAACCCTTATCCATTCTCTACCCATGAATGGGGCTCAGTAATACAGTAATGCCCTTAATTTATTGCCTCCCTCCTGCTATCTCTGTAAGAGAGAGAATTTCTGGTGTTTAGCTTCCTATCACTCCCTTAACAACACCCGCTCCCTATGCCTGCCTTAGAAGAGGAATAGGGAAAGACAGGCTATGGCTGCTATGATTCAAATAAGAGTAATGTTTCTTTTAACTTAGGAGAATGTCACCCAACCCCCTTTCATCCAACGCCATATCATCTCCCACTCATTTGCTAGTCTGGGAAGCAGACAGAGTACCTACTTGCTTAGGGGCAAAGTGAAGAGCTGAGAAACTTCTTTTCCAGTTCCTACTTCTGATTGTTAAAACAACAAAGAGCTGCTTATAATAGAGGCAGGATAATTTCAGTGAAAACAGAAAACCAGAACACTCTGTACTTACAGGAGGAGCATGATTTAAGGTGTCATATATGCTCACCCCTTAAATTCTGCAAAGGAGGTACAATGATGGGAAGAGAAAAGAGGTGGGAGTCAGAGAACAATTCACATGAAAGTGGAAGGTAAATGACTAGGTCTCATGGGCCAGAAAGCTCATGCAGTCCTGGCAAAATGAAAGTTGTCTAATCCATTGAACAAGGACTTCTATTAAAAGTTTAATTTCAAGTCCCTATAATATTTAGACACCTTTGTGCCCTTTATCGATGATATCTTACTTAATCCTTACAAATTGCCTATGGGGAAGATTATTATCCCTATTTTTTAAGAAAATTGAAGTTCAAAGAGGTTTAGTAGTTTGTCCAGGGTCACATCTGAGAACTGCAATAAGACTTTGAACCCAGATCTTCTTGGTTTTAATTCCACTCCTTTTGGAATTAACCTTGGGCCAGAGATATGTTCCTTTGGTTTTGTCTATTCTTTTAAGCAATGTGCAGATAATCTAACTACATAGAGTTAGCACACCAGTTTATCTTTAAAGTCTGTATAACAGAGTGCATTATCTAATTATAAAGCACAGAGGAGTTGCGCTATACATGTTAACTGCTGTAATTCACAAATCACACTGGAAAAAAGCACCTTGGTGTATGACCACCCATTAGCAGTTTTGCCAATAATTACTAAAAACTTTCTCAATTGTTGTCTACAAAAATACACATGTGGAATAGTTCTCAATCCACTAGGTTAATTTCTAGTTAGTTTAGATTCTACATGGGTACTTTTTTTCAAACACCCTCTTCCTTATGATAGTGTTCTGGAAGTCAGTATAATCAGAAGTATCATAAATCACCAAAGAATTAAGTCTTTCAAGTGATCTATAATGAAGAATCTCTCAAGTTTAGCAGTATTATTTCTAATCAATTGACTAAAAAACACTTTGGTGAACATAGATGTTTCTAACCCTAGAATCTCACTTACAGAATGGAGTTCAATTACATAATTAATATAACAGCCAATTGTCCAATGCCAGAGGACTGGAAAAGCTAGCATCACCTGGAACTAAAAAGCAAAATGAATAATATGCCTATAAAGGCACAAAGTCCTGAAAACATAAACTTACTATTGCTGATGCTCTCTAAATGCTTCTCTTCTGAGATTTTCTTGAAGTCTTTTTTTCTCCTCTAGTTTTTCACTCTGAAATTTCAAATATAAAATTGTAATTTATTAGGGAAACAAATGAATCATGATGTTAAAGTTACCCAAGGGCTAAAACCTTTAGGCTTAATTGGCCTCAATGGTCTAATGCAGTACCTACCAGGGATTCCAAAGCAGTATGCGGCTCACAGCCCCTGGGCTCCACACTGAAATCCAGGAGTCCCAAGTTATTTCATTGACTCCCTGCTTTCAGCTTGATCGGTATAATCTCAGACTCTTCATTTCACATTTTTATTCCTTAGTTCAAACAACAGCGACATTTATATTTTAAGCAGGGTTTTCAAAATGTTCTTAGAGAAACATGAAATTTCTACACCAAGTATGTCAAAATTATAATAAATGGTTAAATAGTTTATACAATATTTATATATACTAACACATTCAGGAAAAGATTTTCAATAAACCAGCCCAACTCCCTTCTGACTTAGAATCAGACACTTAAAGCTGTAGAGAGACTGAACAGCATAATGTCATTAAAAAGCCATCCACTTAAATAGAAAAGAGGTCTCTCTTTTTTATAATAAGTTGCTTATTAGAGACAAAAAACTTCCTATTTAATATTATTGTCACCATGGCTCTGGCATATTTTAATCCAACTTAATAACTCAGAAGAGTTGCTTTTTATTCACTATGACACAACTGTCATTTTTTAAAAACTTGCCTAAGAAAAACAAGTAAAATTCCTTGACAACAAAGTTAATGGGTACTTGAAACATGTTCTACAGCATGGGAGATACTTGAAGTTTTAAATGAATCCAAGGGAGACATGAGCAGCTGAGTTTGCTTTAAGAAGAACCAGATTTGCCCATCACGAAGAACTGTGAAAAGGAACTCATGGAAACCATCACTTCCAAACCCTAATGTAAGTTTGGCTTCACCTTGCAAAGAGAGGCAGAAATTACTCATATTTTTCATTTTCATAAAGCTCTTCATTCACACAGAACTATTTAGCAGTCCTGTTTGAAAGGCAAAGTAGATGATTTCAGTTCCAGAAAAAATACAAAGGAAATTTACTACAACCAACATGAATCAGTTCCAATGTATTGGAATTATAAACTCAAATAAATGTGATCCTAATCTAGAAAAAAAAAAAACCTGATTCATGAAACCAAAAATGATCAATTATCATAAGCTCCCTACATCTGTGAGGGGAAAAAAATGTTAAGATACAGCCAGCAAGCAGCGGGTATTGCTTAAACCAGTATTAGTAACGCCATTCTGAGAATGATGAGGCAAAAACACACACAAGCACCTAGAGACCAAGGTTGGGTTCCTTTAACAAGGTCAGAAATTAAAAAGAGGTTTTAATCTCTTCACTAACAGAGTATTATTGAATTCATCTCATGAAAACAGTAGCTAAATTTCATCCAGCAAAGGTCTGTTTATTCCTCAGAAGCTTATGGAGAAGAATTTTGCAATACTTGAATATTTGAAAAATTGTATCCAATACCTACCAATGTATATGTACCCAAATACTTGGATCTCAGATTTTATCCCTTTCCACTTAACAGTCAGTTAAGGAGTCACCCAAACAACTTGCACATATATATACAAATGCAGAATTTAAAATATCTAATAACATGAGATCCAGAAGAAAAGATTATAGAATCAGCTTTAAGTTCACTATCACTGACAGGGCGACCTTAAGTCACTCAATATCTTTGAATCTCAACAAAAATTTATGAAATGCCTATTATATTCTTGTACTGTGTTAGAAATTAGGAATGCAGATATGAACAGAGCCGTGCCTACTCTGGAAAGCAGAAGCTAGCTAGGGACATAGACAAGAAAGCAATGATGGCAGTATATAAAATACGTTAGAATATAGAGGTTTGCAAACAGTGCAATATGAACACAGAACATGCATGGAAGTGGGTTGTTAGGAAATGCTCTCAACAGTTCCACAAACATTCACTTAGTGCCAACTAAGTGGCAGCCCCCATCCTTGGCATGAGAACCAAGGGGCTGAATGACCCTTGGAATGTGCTTTCTAACCTTGGGTTCAGGGATGAGCTGTATGTTAGGAGCATGTTGATTTTTTACCAAGAGTGGACTTATAGCTTTCTTCCGATTCCCCAAGGGACTGATGATCAAATAAGAGGATGAGAACAATAGGTCTAATGAGAGGTAGAAATTCTACGTAGAGACCAATCTTAAACAAGCAATAGCTTTCCAGCAGGAGAAGGGGATGATGGGAGTAGGGCTACTGTACCCCATTGTATGTGTTACTCACTCACTGCCTAAGGGGGCCAAGCAGAGAGGATAGGAAAGGTTGAAAAAAAGTCAGCTTTCAGCTCACAGAGCCTTGTATCCCAGAATGGGATGCTTCAACACAGCAGAGGTGTCTTCTTCTATTTCTCACAAAGGTACCATCTATCACCAATCTGCATCCTCACAGAATTGATTGCCTGGATGGAGAATCATTTCTAATTTGCACAAAGGCAGTGATGGGCTGGCAGTGGCCCTGGATAGAAAGAGGGCATTCCCACAGCTTACAGTATTTTCAATGTACAAAGGCCTGAGAGAATAATCCAGTTCAGTGATAATCAAGAAGCTCCTGGACTAATTCACAGGGGTTTGTAGTGAGATGGGTGGAAGATAAGGCTGAGGAAGTAAAAGGGAGCAATTATAAAGGAATTTGCATGCCAAGTAAAAAGAGTCTGGACCTCATTAAAGTCAATGATAAGCCATTATATTATTTTAAGCATGAAAGTAAACAACTCACTCTGAAAGCATCACAGAGGATGGACCACAAATCTAAAAACAAGTGGAGTGATTCCCACAGTAATCCATAAATTATGAGTCCCAGATTAAGACAAGAGGGACAGAGAAGAAAGGACAAACTTTAGAAAAATGTAGGGGACAGAAATATTATAACAGGAAGGAAAAATGAAAAAACAGAAGGTATAACTATATTGATATAGGATGAGTAGGGAAAGAAGAGAGAGTACAGGACGAATGTCATTTAAGAGCATTAGAATGAATATATGAGGTCAGTTTGCACCTATTAGATTTGAGATATACTTGTGGAACATTTAGAGCAGAGGTGTCAAACTCATTTCACTGGGGGCCACATCAGCCTCTCAGTTGCCTTCAAAGGGCCAAATGTAATTTTAGGACTGTATAAATGTAACTATTCCTTAACAGTTAAGCAAGAGCTTGGCACTGCTGCTGGGTAGAAACAAGGTGCCAGGCCAGATAAAACAAGGTGGAGGGTCAGATTCAGCCTGCAGGCCTTGTGTTTGCCACCTGTGATCTAGAGAGAAATATCAAGCATACAGTAAAATATCTGGTCCTGGGATTTAGAAATATGGTCTGGCCTAGCGATATGGATTTCAGAAATCATCAGCACACACAATAACTAAATCCTTAAATGTGGAAATATGGGGGTTTCACTTAAGAATAGGGAGTATAGGCACAGGGATATTAGAGAAGACCAAAGGATGGGACCTTTGGAACATCGATAGTAAAAAAAAAAAAACAAGAAAAAGGACCCAGAGCATTCTAGAGGGGTGGGATTTAAAGGATACAGTTTTTGATTGTTACAATATTACAAAGAGTTTCAATAAGTTAGGACTTAAAGACTCTACATTCAGTAGAGTCTAGTTTTTGGATTAAGAGCACCATTGGTGATTTTGGCTAGATCAGTACAAGTGAAGTAGTAGAGACAGAAAGCAAATTCAGCCCACTAAGGAAGAAGTATATAAAGGCAAGGACTCAGAGAGGGTCAGCTCCCTAGCCAGCTGAGCCCCCCTGAGGAACATTTGCTGCAACAGAGATCCTGTGTTAAGGTGATTGTTAGAGCCAGTGCATAGATGGGCATGTGGAAACCACATGTGGTAAAGGAACTTTCAGAAGTTGAGTCATGATGTTTGGGGTGGACAAGTTTAAAGCAAACAAGAAAGATCCAATAGAGTGGAGAGGTAAGTGGCGAGAACAATATTGGAAGGTCTGCTTTCACCTCTCTTATTCAGTATAGTACTGGAAGTCCTAGCCACAGCAATCAGACAAGAAAAAGAAATAAAAGGCATACAAATTGGAAAAGAAGACATAAAACCATCATTATTTGCAGATGACATGGTAATGTACATAGAGATCCCCAAAGATTGTACCTAGAAATGACTAGAACTGATAAATGAATTCACAAAGTAGCAGGGTACAAAATTAATATCTAGAAATCAATTGCATTTATACTGCCAATAATGAACTAACAGAAAGGGAATTAAGAAAATAATCCCATTCACAATTGCTATAAAAAGAATAAAATACCTAGAAATAAACCTAACCAAGGACATAAAAGACCTATACACAAAAAAATTGTAAGACACTGAATAAAGAAATTGAAGAAGATACAAATAAATGGAAGCACATACCATGTTCATGGGTAGGAAGAACTAACATCATTAAAATGTCCATTCCATCCAAACAATCTATAGATTCAATTCAATTCCTATCAAGATTCAATGCCCCTGACTGGTGTGGCTCTGTGGATTGAGCACCAGTCTGCAAACCAAAGGATCCCCAGTTCAATTCCCAATCGGGGCACATGTCTGGGAATTACAGGGCAGGTGCCCAGTAGGAGGCATGTGAGAAGCAACCATACATTAATGTTTCCCTCTCTTTCTCCCTCCCTTTCCCTCTGTCTAAAAATAATTTTAAAAATCTTTTAAAAAGAAAAAGATTCCAATGACATATTTCACTGAACTAGAACAAATATTTCAAAAATTTCTGTGGAACCACAAAAGACCCACATAAGAACAGTGATCCTGAGAAATAACAAGGTTTGAAGGAATCACTATGCCTAATATCAACTATGCTATAAGGCCATAGTAATCAAAACAGCATGATACTAGCATAAAAACAAACACATAGATCAATGGAACAGAATAGAGAGTCCAGATATAAACCCACACCTCTATAGTCAATTAGTATTCAACAGAGGAAGCAAGCACAGACAATGGGCTAAAGATAGTTTATTCAATAAATGGTATTGGGAAAATTGGACAGATACATGCAGAAAAATGAAACTAGACAACCTTCTTACACCACACACAAGAATAAATTCAAAATGGATCAAAGACTTAAATGTTAGACTCGAAACCATAAAAATCCTAGAAGAAAACATAGACAGCAAAATCTCACACATTACTCATAGCAACATTTTATCAGATGTATCTCCCCAGGCAAGGAAAGCAAAAGGAAAAAATAAACACATGGGACTATATCAAACTAAAAAAGTTTTGCACAGCAAAGGAAACCATCAACAAAATAAAAAGACAACCCACAGAATGGGAGAACATATTTACCAATACATCTACTAAAGGGTTAATACCCAAAATTTATAAAGGACTTACAAAGCTCAACACCAAAAAAACAGACAACCCAATTGAAAAATAGGCAAAGGACCTGAATAGACCCTTTTCCAAAGAGGACATACAGATGGCCAATAGACATCTGAAAAGATGCTCAACATCACTAAACATCAGAGAATGCAAATGAAAACCACAATGAGATATCATCTCATACCTGTCAGAATGGCTATCATCAATAAATCAACAAACAACAAGTGCTGGTGAGGATGTGGAGAAAGGAGAACTCTCTTGCACTGTTGGTGGAAATGCAGACTAGTGGAGCCACTGTGGAAAGCAGTAGAGAGATACCTCAAAAAAAGTAAAACTGGATGTGCCTTTTGACCCAGGGAATACATCTGAAGGAACCCAAAACACTAAATCAAAAGAACATAAACACCCAGTGCAGCAACTGTATATTATTTACAATCACCAAGATATGGAAGCAGCCCAAGTGTCCATCAGGAGATGAGTGAATAAAACAACTATGGGACATTTACACAATGGAATACCACTCAGCCATAAAAAAGAAAATTTTACCCTTTGTGATAGTATGGATGGACCTGGAGAGCATTATGCTAAGTGAAATAAGTCAGGCAGTGAAAGACAAATACTAAATGATCTCACCTATAAGAGGAACCTAATGAACAAATGGAACTAACAAGTAAAATGGGGACAGACTCACAGACGGCGAGTAGGATGACAGCCAGTGAGAGGGTATGTGAGGAGATGGAGGGACTGGGCAAAAAGCAAAAATGACTCATATACATGGACAACAGTGTGGTGATTGCTGGGGGAAGAGGGTGTAAGAGAGCTAAATGGTAATTAAAAATATATACAATAAAGAGTAAATTAAAAAAAGAAAGCAAATGAGAATAGAGAGACACTTGTTTTTAAAATTAGAGACTTGATTATATCACAAGATCATAAAAATAAACAATGAGAAAGCGACAGGAGAAAAAGGGGCTTAATGATAGAGTGGTAAGTTTCCCCGAGAAGATGGAAATGAGATGAGATGGTAAGCACGGGTGGCAGAATTCATTACAGCAGCAAAGAAAAGCATTTTCTTTTTCCTCGTAAGATGAAGTAGGGGTACAAATAGCAAAGGAAGAATAAGGAAACAGAAAAATAAAGGTACTTATGGCCTGATGGCCTTTACTTCCTAGAAAATAAGAGATGAGATAAAAAGAAAGAAGAGGATTTTAAAAGGTGAAGAGAGGAATTTTGGTAGGGACAGGCCTAGACTGGAAAGGAGAAATGTCAGGCATTGTTAAAGACCCAGCTGAGAAGGAAGCCCAGAAATTTAGTGCGGCCAGAAAAAACCCATGAGTGGTTTTTTTTTTTCTCTGCAGCAACCTTATTCACGTGGTCTTGGTGGAAATGACATAACTGAGTCAGTTAATTTGCATGTAAAATAAGAATAATTACCTCTGCCTGCTTTCCACACAAGAGGTTGATATAATAGAGTCAAATGAGGTAGTGTTAAGGCACTTCTTTACATGCATAATTAATTAGGTTAGAGCACCCTCAATGAGTGTTTACCAATTGCTTTAGGCCTAGAGTCCCACTATTATATATTATTACACCCAATCTACAGATGAAGTGAAGCATAGAGAAGCTAACAGCTTACCCTCTTAGTACCACATCTGCATTTCAGACATATCATTAACATCCCAACACTATGAGATTAATTAATGGGGTCGACAGCATTTCAACAACCAGAGGTTTAATCCCCCATACCAATGCATCCACAAAGAACTGCATGACGTAGGGACCATATTTCTGGGAAATACGGGTGTTCCTTGAAAGTTTTCAGAAATGGACATATTCCTAGTTTATAAAAACAATGTCAAAATAATTTTTTTGATGTTGAGTTTTACCCATAAGTTATTTTCAAATCTTCAGCCCTTTCTACTTACCAGTTTCCTAGACTAAGTAACAAATGTGATTCCCTAAAAATATGTATATGCATGTATCTCTGCATCTAATATGTATACCTTATTTCTTCCTGGTGAGTTCCTACTTCACTTTATAGCATTAAAACTAAAAACACTTCACAGTGTCTGTATAAAACACCGCGAGTTCCAGTGCTCCGAATAACTTGATCAGCTTTACAACTTTATGGTGTATTAAAAAGAGCAAAGAAAGGCGTTGGATGCCACTCAGATTTCTAGCTGTTTTCCTGCTCTTTCTGAGGTTATGCCACCCCAAGAGGTTGGAAGAATTAAATGAAGTATTTGTAAACTATATAGTATTGTATATTATTTCAAGCACTAGTAGCTCAAGGCAGAATAAGATGAACCCAGGAGGTGGGGAGGGTCTTTGGCATAGAATTAGAAGGTTTTTTTATTTTTAAGTGTGTGGATACTATGAAAGTCGAAAATATCAAGTTATTAGTTAATTCTCCAACATGTTTATGAGGGGAAAGCAGGGTGGAGGGTCACTTCTGCAGCACTAAATTCCAGTGAAAAGCCTGCTGTGAGGATTTATAAAAACTTGTTTACATATTCTGTAAAATCCAGTGGCAAAGGAAGCACTTACATCTGGTATGCTGCTGTTTTATTATTTTTAATAACTCTCACACTCTGATGTTCTAAATATTTTAGAGATATTTTCTCTGCTTTATAAATTTGCAGGAAGAGACGTTCATACATCATTATAAAACCACATGCGTGTGGTAACTTCCTACTGCTGCTGTAAAAATTTACCCCTAACGTGGTGGATTAAAATAACAAAAATTTACTAATAATCATGCAGTTCTAGAGGTCAGATGTCCAGCGTGGGCCTCACTGGGCTAAAATCAAGTTTTCAGCAGGTCTGAATTACTTCTGGAGGCTGTAGGGGAGAATCTGTTTCTTTGCCTTTTCCACCTCCTAGAGCTCGATCTCCCAGACTCCGTAGGGAGCGGCATCTTCCTTCATCTTCAACGCCAGCAATGGAAGGCTAAAGCTTTCTCTTGCTACCATCTCTTCATGCTCTCAATCCTCTGCCTCCGTCTTCCAATTTAAGGACCCTTGTGATTACATTGGACCCACCTGGATGATGCAGGATACTCTTCCCTTTTGAAAGTAAGTCAATTAGCAATCTTAATTCCACCTGCAAACGTAATCCCCTTTGCCATGTAACATAACATAGTCCTAGGTTCCAGGAATTGGAACGTGGATGGGGCAGGGAGGAGGCATTACTCTGTCTACCACATGGGTTAAATCTGTTTATAAATCAGTAAGCCTCGGACAGATAATACGTCAGATACTTCACAAAATCCTTGCCCTCCTAGTCCTCTGAGTCTTGGCTTTGAAATGTGGATGGTAGGGGAGGGGGAGGGAGAGCCTGTCAGGGCTAAGCAGTGGTGTGCTGATAAACTTAACAACCTGCTCCAGCAGGGTGGAGGAGAGGAGGTTGATTGGTGGGCATTATAAAAGTCTGAAAAAAATTATTTACTGATTCCATGGTGAAAATACTCCCACATGGTCAGTATCAAGCTCCCAGTATAAAGTTCACTAGTTTGAAAAAATCCTGAAAACGTAACAGTCCAGTCTCATGAACCGGTCGGAGGCAGCTCCAGCACACCTCGAGAAGTCTACATAACACCAACCTGGCCCAGCATAGGGAATACTTGCTTGACTGAGGCATACCAGGGCCCTCCCAAATCACCCTTTCCTCTATAGCATTAACTCCTCCTGGACCCCACTGACCTGACCAGATGCTAAAGAGCTGGCTGCCATTCATACCCCTGTGCTTATTGAGAATCAAAGAACATGTGCTGGCAGAGAATGCAGTTTACTCTCCCCTCATCCACACACAGGTGCTGACTGACCAGAGAGAGACCCAGGGAAAACCGAAGGGGTGGGGGTGGTAAGAGCAGAGCTCAAGGTAGAGGCTCTTAGGTGGCAACGGGCTGCATGGATTCTACTGGGCTCAGAGTTCCTGGACAGCAGCCATCTACCTGGGGAGGAGGGCAGTATTTTGCAGGCTGATGTCTGTGTGTGTTTAGTGTGCATTTTAAAGAATAGATGCTCTATAAGCACAGCCATTATTGCCTCTCTTGGCCTTTTCACACTGGCAATGTGAAGTATGCCATTTCTAGATAGCTAATGTTCATTTTTCTTTTATGACACAAGCTACTAAATAGGCTCACATGTAGTGTGAAAAGCCACAGATTTATATACAACAGGAAGAGCTGGGTCATGGCGGCGGTGCCGGACAATTAGCCTGAGAAATCAAGTCTGTGGAAGGACCAGGGTGGGCTGCTCACTCTCTTGTAAGGTAGTTTAGATCACTGCTCCGCAATGTTTATGTGCACAAGAATCCCATGGAGAGCTTGTTAAAGGGCAGATTCTGGTTCCGAAGGTCTGGGGTGGGCTCATGATTCTGCATTTCTAATAAGGGATGCCAGTGCTGCTGGTTCGGGGACCACATTCTGAATGGAAAGGATCTACATATTCTGTCTTCCCATCTCTCACTTTCGAGCAAATTTATACCAATAATTATTACCATTATCACATTAGAAAAGCCAATCCAATTAAGATTTCTATAGTTGGTGATTACTGGGCAACTAGTGTCATGGTATCACTTGGAAAGGGAAAAATGCTTTTACTCAATGTTAAAAAAATCATTTCAACCACTAACATATCTGAATCATATACATTATTTGACCCATGAAGAAATGAGTTACAAACAACCCATAAGCCAGCCAGTTATGGGTATTAAATGACAACTAGTAAGTGACTTTTAAGTTAAGAGGTTGCAACACAATAGTTCTTCAGGATATGTAAGCCTCTTAACTCAGTTCCTGGTGATGATTTAATTTTTGTTCTAGTTCCACCTGCAACGCACACAGACTCTGTTCCATGTAAGTGGATACTCCTCTACAATCACAAGACCAAAATGCAAGCCTTTGAAGAAGAAAGTGGAGGGAGGGGGAGTTGGATGAAAAACGAGTGGGGGATACAGAAGTAGAAAGAACGAGGAAGATGGGTTTTTAAAGGTTTGTAATAAAAATGTTTTCAGTGAGGGTGTAATAGCTCATCAGCTGGAAACAAATTGCTTAATTGAATTTTGTAAACAAAGTTTCTATACTCTTTTTTCCTTACACCTCCAGCATTTCACTACATTTCCACATGTATAAGTCCAGTCATCTCTTCCCCCAGAGCTGACATCTCTACAGATACCACATGTAAATCTACAGATGTTCCTAGGCTTTGGGAGAAGACACAGTGAGACTTACAGACTCATTTTATAGAATTAGATTGGCCAAAAAAGTTCATCTTTTTTTTTATAAGATGGCTCTAGTAACACTTAGTTGTCTTCAACGTCATTCGAAGCAATTTTGTTAGAATGTATTGTGACAGTTGTCATATCAGCCTGCATTTTTAAAATAAACTTACCAAATTTTTTTTGTGCATGAGTTTTTGGCAGCCATTGAAATATTGAAGATAGAAGAAAATATGCAACATTTTCAGTATATTATCTTTATTATTTCAAGAAGGTAGAAACACAACTGAAATGCAAAAAAAAAAAAAAAAAAGATAGAGATTTGTGTAGCATATGGAGAAGGTGCTGTGACTGATCAAATGTGTTGAAAGTGGCTTGCCAAGTTTCATGCTGGAGATTTCTTGTTGGATGATGCTCCATGACTGGGTAGACCAGTTGAAGTTGATAGTGATAAAATTGAGACAATAATTAAGAACAATCAATGTTATACCACATGGGAGAAGATGACATACTCAAAATATCCAAATCAAGAAAGTTATTGGTGAAAATGAAAAATGTGTCCTTTACGGAAAAAAACCTCAATGGGCTTTTTTGGCCAACCCAACAGTTTAGGAAGGAGTATGGCCTGTTCAAGGTCAGACAGCAAAACAGGACACCTTCCAAGAAAAATTCAGTCTGCTCACCAGCAGGTAGAGAGCTCCTTGGGGGAAGAAAAGACTCACATACTCTCATGCATTCTATAAGTCATCCAGTTTTCGTTTCATTAAGTCTGTTAAAAATATTTGTTGTTTGGTAACCAGGTTTAAATCTTGACAAACAGTTAAGCTTTAAAAGAAAAAGAAAATAGAAGGAGAGGAGAGACAGGCAGACAGCAGGAACAGAAGTTATGTTTCCATGACTTACACCTGCACCAGGTGTCATATCCGGGAGTCAGTATTATGAGTCAGTCCCTTGCCCCTAACCCTTCAGCACTTAGAACCTACTGCAGTTTAGGACTCTGTGGGAACTGAAAGTATGAGGAAGGGGTATGGGAGAATAACATGATGTTCTTCCTCCTCTAGCAGATGAGAACATTTTTAGGAGGTTTATTTCCTCAAGTCTCAGAATAAGTATCAACACTAAAAACACTTGGAGGTTTGAATAGATCATATCACTAATACTGAAATGAAAAGGCACACTTTCTCTTCTCTGAGTAAGAGAGTGTGTTTCTGTCACGCTCACCCTGGGAAAGTCAGTATTTGGATATAAATATAGTTATGCACACTGATTGCCATTGTTACTGTTTTGCTCGTAGCAAAATACGTAGTGACTACTGCGATAACTCGCCTGAGAATCAAGGTAGTGTGGTGAGTAAGAACTCAAGCTCTAAGGCCCATGGGCCTGGACTTGAATCCTACTTCTATTTACTGGCTGTGAGGTCTGGGCAAGTAAGCTACCCTCTCCATCTCAGTTTCCTTATTTCTCAACTAGGGTAATAACAGTAACATATACTTATAGGGTTATTATAAGGATTAAATGAGTTTGTGTATGAACTTTGTCTAAAAGAGAATCTGGCACACAAAACACACTCAGTAAATGTTAGCTAATTATCCTCTCCACCATCTTACCTTCTCTCTCTGAATTGCCTTCATTTTTTGGATTTCAGCTTTTTCAGCTTCCTTCTTGATTCTTACAGCTTCTTCTCTTTTTAGCTAAAGTGTATTTAGAGTACAGAAGACAAAAAAAAACAGTTACTATTTTTCAGCCTGAACCTCTGGAACACAAAATTATGATGAAAGACAAATTACAGTATTGTTTGTGCTATACCTCGCCATGATTACAGGCTGGGACTTCAAGCCACTTAGATCACAGAGAATGGTCAGGCTACTTCTGCCTATGAAATTTCTCTTTGTATTTCTTCTTTGGTTTCTCTGTCTCTCTGCATACCCCTCCACCCTTCGGGTCAGGGAGGAAAAAAGTGGGCAGATCATTTTTTCCTGATTATAAAACAGTTCATGGGAAAAAAATCACTAAGTACCTTAATTTTTTTATTTTTTTTACTACTTTTGTGTTATTGGGTAAATAAGTCTGTGTTGTTGGAATCAAAATATTCAAAATCTGGTAGAGTTAACTTAAAGTAGAAAAAAAAATCCCTAAATTGGAGGTCCTGCTAATATATAGCTTGGATGAAAATTCTAGATATTTATCTCTTCACTTCTCAGTCCTGATTTCTTTGCTTTTGAGAGTTTCCTTTTGCAATTGGTTGAAAGGATTTACACTTTTGATTAAGTTACTCTGTTTTTTCATGGTTACTAGAAAGTGCTAGTGCTCAAATTTCTTGCCAAAATTAAACTAAAAGAGATGGATTCTGACCTTCTGCTGGTATTTAGACTGCATCAGCTGAAGTTGTTGTTTCTGCCTGACTTCAGCCTCTGATTCACTTCCACCTTAGGAAGAAATAAAGTCACGAAGTTGAAACGTGAATGTTAAGCTGAAATGTCAGCTATCAAAAACTAACTAATGCATAAGACAACACCATGAGTTTCTTTAACATTTTCATACCTCTAGAAGTAAGGACATAACCAGCTTGTCATAATAAGACATTAAAGAATGGTAATCACTTAAAAGAGAAACAGAGCTAGACAGAAAGGCCATATTCCTAAAAGAACAGGACAATCCTAGTAAAATTTTTCAGTCATGTCAGTATTCAAGTTTTCATTTAGATTAAAATTGTCCCTGAAGGTCCATGCTAAATAAGAAGAAATAGTGCCTCCCTTGGAAATTCTAGAACATTCCTCCTGCTTGAGTATGAGCATTCCTTAACCTAATAAAGATGATGATCAATGATGCTTCATTTGCTTTTCTTTTTCTGACCCTCTTACCCTGTACTCAGGTGGCAAAGGTTAGGAAACACTCAGGCTCTTGCCACTAAAATATATAGTCTTTATAGCCCAGTTTTTAGAAGTATAATAGAAATATTCTAGTTAGTAATTAATGGCCAATCTATACTATTTATTGTTTTTCTTTAGGTTTTCAAGAGAAAAACATAAACCTTAGATTATGTGCCTGCTCCCTCTTAAACCTAAAATAATTTGGAGCCAGAATGCAGCTTCATAATCATCTACGAATTACTGTTTAGAGATTTCCCAGTGTTTATGCAAGCTTTGTGCGTGTATTATGAAGATCCCTTTGATATAATTCTCTGGTGTTTTGGTCTCTAAATGTGTCAGTTCTCTGAAAGATTCATTGTCACAGAAGATGCATTAAAACAATTTGTATTCAGCATAGTAATTATAATTGAACTGATAAAGACACCATAAAGACTTCTCATCTGAGTCCCAAAAGATATATAAAGCCCATTTGGTTTTGACCTTTCTATCTCTGTCATGGGTGATCAAGGAAAGGGAAAGAAATAGTGAGGGCCATTGAAGCTTTATCTAATATTACAGCCACTTTCATTATCTTCTCAAACTATTCCAATACTTTAAAGGGTAGAAGAAAAGGGGAAGAGCTGAGAATAAAAAATAAATGAATAAAATCAGATGTCTAAGTGTTTAGGTTTTGTTCAAAAATCATCATAAAGTTTAATACAGTCTAGAAATTTTTCTCCACCCCCGAGCCTCTTCCTGCACAATTCTTGGCCATTTCTAGATATGAAAAAAATGTGAGTCTGTTCATTCTTAGCTAAGATCCGAAGATAAGAGGTGCCAACTATTCCAAATCCCAAGATAAGGTACTTGGGTCCCTAAGCAGGATCTTGGGGGGGGTGGGGGGAGGAGGGTAACAGAACCAGTTTGGGGAACATTAACAAGCAACTACTGTCATCCTATAAAAAAGGTTGGATAGGTCAAAGGGAGGTAGAAATCAGAGGAAAGATGTCTTTGTAAAGCCTACCTCGTCTGTATGTTTGGGGAAGGAGGAATCTTCACACAAGAATGAACAGAGAGGTTTAATGAAAATCATTTGGAGATTTCACTCCACGTCCCTAAAAGACTGAGGGGGAGATCCAGGCATAGAAAAGTCAGAGCCTAAAGGCTGTTGTGGGTTGACTACTTGGAAGAGGTGGCTGCATGACCCATGGCCTCTATTCCCAGAACTTGTGGTGAAAAAGGACAAACAAGTATTTCCAGTACTCCCAGTCTGGACTGTCGAAAAGGAGAATGTTAATCTAAAGCTGTCCTAAAGGGACTTGCTCCTGTGGGCCACCTGGAGAAACAATGCAGCCCCACAAAGAGATGCTACCTACCACGAGCCAATAGTGAAGCCAAGCATGCCAGCAGGCAAGTGCATCATCTCTGTCGGGGGGATCCAGGGAAGAGATGAGGGCAGGCAAGGAGGGATGTGGAAGATCTCCAAGAACCCCAGGGGGAAGCATGCATAGTAAGCACCTACCAAGACTTGAAGTAACTGGGATTAGTCTCTCTCATCTCCCTTTTTCCCTTTGACCCTGGAGGGGCCAGAATCTGGAAACAGCACAGTCATCAGAGAAAAATTCAGCTATGCCCCATTTCTTTGGCAGCTTTCTACCCAAAATAGCCCTGGGTTGGAGCATGGCAGAAGTTTTAATCTCCATTAGTAGCCGTTTTGACCAGTAACTACAATTGAAGATTAATTATTAAAATGACACTGTTCTATGCCTAAAATTGGCTGAACAACATTATTGGTTGAGAAAGACCAAAAAAAAAAAAGATCAAATTTCATCCACATATTATGGGAAAAAATTAGCCCCACAGGGCCATTCTGAAGGGGCCAGTTAGGCAGGACCAAAGTGTTTCCTGGTGCACCTCTCAAATCTGGCTCATTCAGTGTAAAGGTGAGACTTGATTAACCCTTTTCATGAAATATAGTGGGAGAACAATGATAATATTATTACTTTCCCCCATTAAATTATTTCCAAATTAGCTTATTTTTACCTATATCCTGGAAAAAATATTTCTCTAAAAGTATGATGACAGTAAGTGGCCCATGACACTTGACACATTTTCATTAACTAAATCTGTGGAAACTGTGTGACTAGCCCTTTAAGTTCTTAGCTGAAAGAAAGGAATGAATGAAGATTCCCATTAGGTGGCTTCCCCATTGGAAGATTCAAACACGGGCAAAGGCAGCCCAGACAATTCATCACAGTGGCAGCTTGTGCTTCAGACGCCTGAAGGTCTCTGTCTGCTGAATAAACACAGAGGTGACGGTTCTCTTTACACTCACCACCAGGTGATAGGATTACTATGCTTGTGATAGCTTTTACTCACATCCTGACTAGTGCTATGACAGAGCATATGCAGCACCCCGGGGGAGATTTCTTCAGCCTTGATCACTGAAGAGGCTCTAAATTATTTGGCAAGTAAGTCATCACTTTATTCTCAAATAACTGTGTCATCACACACTTGCTACTTGCAGAAAATCAGAAACAACAATATACCTGCATACTTAAGTTTTTCCATTTTAAATGCATTCCATCCCAAGAAGCACAGTGACCCAGCAACCTGTAATACACATTCAAAGACAGACCCAGGCAAGGAGCTGACAGGATCACGCACTACCTACCTTCCCCGACTCAGACACTTACCTAGCCGCATCGGCATCAGGTGAACTGGCTTCGCTCTATGTTGCTCCTTCCACTTCACCAGGTTCTCTAGCTCTTTCTCAGCAACTAAACCAAGTGAGAAATACCAAATCATCAATTATTAGAATATAAAAAGGAAACTTGTCCCTTTAAAACACTAAAAACAACCATCAGAGGGCAGTTAAATACATGCAAGCATGAGTGGAAGAGATATCCAAGTCAGGAAGACACCATTCAGTCCTAACCCTTCGGAGTAGCCCTGGGCCCACCTCTGTGGCACTTTCTGTGCACAGGAGGTTCAAATCTGGAAAACAACCTGAACTCCCACTAAAATAAAGAAGTTTAGTTTTTCTTCCTATTCTAGAGAATGTGTGCAAAACTAGAATATTCATGTCAGTAAGAACTTTTCACACATAGGCAAATATATGGCCCCAGGTAATTATGATGCCCGTATTCTTTATTTTAAGTGTTCCCCAAGCTTACTGCAACTATAGCACTTGAGGACTCTACACTGCAGGTGGGCAACCTTGCTCCAGTTTCTGGCACTTCAGACAGCAGTGCTCATTCCCCAAATATACACTGAGTGACAGCAGGGGGCGCCAGAGATACTGGTTCTGTACTAACGCATGCCTGAATTTCCCCATTAGACCTGACTGTTCCAAATGTCCATTTATAATATTTTTAATTATTTGAGAAAAATAACTTCTGAAATGCCTCAAAAATCCAGACCACACTAAGGCTTAAGTATTTAAATCAAAAGCAACGTTTGTCATATTCTGCACTGACCCAGTTTTACCACCAGGGGAATACCTGCCTGGTGGAGACCCTTTACAGAGCTTCTTTCCTGTTGTGCCCTTGTGTCCATCATTAGTTATAAAGTTAAATTTGCTACCAAGTTCTAATACGGAAGAGCACAGAATCCTGGTACTAATCCCACAACTTGACTTGAACAATCTTCATAACTTCTTTGGGAACTAATTAATATTAGTTATCCTTCTAACTCTAATTAATGTATAATGCTGTAACTTAAAATGACAATATTTATTTTACTGTACAAAATCAGTTACATATGTTATACACCCACTAGATATAAGCACAGAAATGAGGACAGTGTGCTCCCTGTCCTCTAACAGGTTATATTCTAAAGAAGAAAATCAAAGTACAGTAGTTCCTCCTATAATCTTGTTTCATCATAATGTTGATGCCATAGGAATGGCATCATTCCTCTTGTTTATAACAAGTAGCCTACGGTAAAATTGGTTTCATTATACATTGTTTCACTTGCAGTTGCAGAACCTATCAACAATGTGAAGTGCATTTACCTACTGTATGCAAATACAAATAGCTGGGAGTAGACTGTGTTAGTTACAAAATTATGGGAGCACAGAAACTTAAAAAATAATTCCATTATGAAGAGATAAAACATATCAAGAAAAATACAAATTACATTATTATTTCAAGTATATAACTTGTCTATTTCAAAAGTATTCCTAGTCCCATAAAAATATCTGCAGTCAGACCAATATTATGAGAACTAAATGGGTCTATTGGCAATAGGTATGAAACTGTTTAAGCCCAACAGAAGTCTGAGATTCACAAGCATGCTATGAGTTCTGCTATTAACACAGAGAAACAAATTTAGAAGCATTAACAAAAGAATAATTTTTAAAAGTATAATTAAAAATGCCAAAGTTAAAGAAAAAAACTTGATGAGATCTGGTGAGTATTTTCAAATCAGAAAATAAAAATACTTCAGAACAAAGCAAACCAATTGCATGTTATAAGAAAATAAGCTTTCTGAATGTTAAATAAATATACATACTCGTTTGTATCTGACTTCTTCTGTTTTCATTTGGTGCTATCAAAGTGTATGCACATACTCTAGAATGAAGGGGAAAAAACTGCTTATTATCATGAAAAATTACTAATGCCCATAAACCATCAGACAATCTTTCTGTTAGTATGCTCTACTTACTATCATCACCTTGAAATATGTACTATGGAAGATAACCTTTTTAAGAACCAGGTCTGTTCTCCAGAATCTTACCATCTAGTTGTCAAAGCAAAACAAAGGCACTTGCCCAAATAGGGAATACAAAGCAGTTGGTAAGTGACAAGAGACTGCTTCATTATTGGCTTAGTAAATTCTCTTTGCAGGGATCCATTGTTCCTCTAGGTGGTGCTCATGGGAACGTCCCTTAGAGGTAGCTTTAGATTGGCATTCTCTTTCATGTGACACCTACTGGGAGTACAAAAAAAAACACTCATACATTTTTTTTGTTTTATTTTTGTATTGGTGTTCTATTACAGTTGTCCCAATTTTCCCCAATGGCTTTCCCCTGCCTGGCACAAACCCCTGCTCCCACAGTCAATCCCCAACCTGTGTCCATATCTGTGGGTCATTTATACTTGTTCTTATTTTTAAGCATATTTTATTGATTATACTATTACAGTTGTCCCATTTTCCCCCCTTTATTCCCCTCTGCCCTGCACCCCACTCCCAGCAGCATTCCTCACTCACCTTAGTTCATATCCATGGGTCATACATATAACCATATAACCCTTTGGCTTCTCCATTTCCTATACTATTCTTAACCTCCTCCTGTCTATTTTGTACCTACTAATTATGCCTCCTAATCCCTGTTCCTTTTCCCCCCATTCTCCCCCTTTCTCCTCCCCACTGATAACCCTCCACATGAGCTCCATTTCTGTGATTCTGTTTCTGTTCCAGTCATTTGCTTAGTTCATTTTGTTTTGGTTTTGGTGTTTGTTTGTTTGGTTTTGGTACGTTCAGTTGTTGATAGTTGTAGTTTGTTGTCATTTTACTGTTTAATTTTTGATCATCTTCTTTTCCTTAGATAAGTCCCTTTAACATTTCATATTTATTATATGATGAACTCCTTTAACTTGACCTTATCTGGTAAGCACTTTATCTGCCCTTCCATTCTAAATGATAGCTTTGCTGGATAGAGTAGTTTTGGATGTAGGTCCTTGCCTTTCGTGACTTTGAATACTTCTTTCCAGCCCCATCTTGCCAGTAAGGTTTCTTTAGAGAAATAAGCTGAGAGTCTTATGGGACCTCCATTGCAGGTAAATATCTCCTTTTCTATTGCTGCCTTTAAGATTCTCTCCTTAATCTTTAATCTTGAGTAATGTAATTATGATGTGCCTTGGTGTGTGCTTCCTTGGGTCCAATTTCTTTGGGACTCTGAGCTCCCCGGACTTCCTGGAAATCTATTTCCTTGGCCAGATTGGGGAAGTTCTACTTCATTATTTTTTCAAATAAGTTTTCAATTTATTGCTCTTCCTCTTCTCCTCCTGGTACCCCTATGATTCAGGTGTTGGAATGTTTAAAGTTGCCCTGGAGGTTCCTAAGCCTCTCCTCATTTTTTTCAATTCTTGTTTCTTCATTTTATTCTAATTGACTGTTTATACCTTCTTTCTGGTCCAAACCATTGATTTGAATCCTGGTTTTGTTCTGGTCACTGTTGGTTCCTTGTATATTTTTCTTTATTTCACTTTGCATAGCCTTCACTTTTTCCTCTATTTTGCAACAGTACTCAACCAATTCTGTGAGTATCCTGATTACCAGTGACTTGAACTCTGCATCTGATAGGTTGGCTATCTCTTCACTTAGTTTTATTTTTGGAGTTTTTATCTGTTCTTTCATTTGGGCCACATTCTTTGTCTTAGCACACCTGTTATGTTGTAAGGGTCTTAGGTATTCACTGGGGTGGGGCAACCCACTTCACTGCATTGTGGCACTGTATGTGGGGAGGGGTCAGAGAGAAAACAATGCCACTTGCTCAGCTCTTGCCCCACTTTCAATCACTTCTCCCCATGCTCACAAGCAACTTAGGCCCTTCTGGCGCTGATTCCCTGGAATGGGGGGAGTGTGAATATTCTAGGACCCTGTGGGTCTCTCCAATGAATTCTCTTGTGAGGTTGAGAGTTTCTCCTACTGCTATAACCCCCACAGGTTTTTGCAGTCAGAGGTTTTGAGGCTTTATTTCCCTGTAATGGAACCCTGGGTTGCTCAGTCTGTCTTGTTCCCCAGTTGTTCATCCTCATTTATCCGCATGCAAATATGGGAACACTGAGTCCTCTAGCTACCACCTTGCCACACACCCTGTCTACCCTGGCTGCCCATCTCTTAATACCAGTCTGGATGAATGTTTCTTCTTTATCTCCTTCATTGTTAGACTTCCATACAGTTTGATTTTCTGGCAGTTCCAGTTGTTTTTTGTTCTTAATTTTGTTGTTGTCCTTCTTTTGGTTGTACAAGGAGGCAAAGTATACCTACCTATACCTCCATCTTGGCTGGAAGTCTATACTTGTTCTTTAAGTAGACCCTTCCCCTTCTTTCCTTCCCTATCACCCTTGCCCCTCCTCTCTGCTCCCTGTCAATCTGTTCATGGATTCTTTGTTACCACAACTGGGAATGTGAGACATTTGCAATGCAGCCATCTCTTCTCACACTTGTGTTATTGAATTGATTGAGGTAACATTGGTTAATAAGATTATATAGGTTTCAGATGTACAAATCTATAATACATCATCTGTATATTGTATTATTTGTTCATCACCCAAGTCAAGTCTCCTTCCATCACCATTCATCCTCCTTTCACTGTTCTCCACTTCTCCTACCCTCTTTCTCTCTGGTAATTACCATACTGTTGTCTGTGTCTATAAAGTTGGGGTTTTTTTGTTTTGTTTTTTGCTTAATCCCTTCACATTTTTTATCCAGCCTCCCCACTGAAAGCCCTCAGTCTGTTTTCTGTATCTATGAATCTGTTTCTATTTTGTTTGGTACTTTGTTTTGTTCATTAATTCCCACACATAAGTAGAATTGCATGGTATTTGCCTTTCTCTGACTGGTTTATTTCACTTAGCATAACACTTTCTAGGTTTATCCATGCTGTCAGAAAAGGTAAGATTTTCTTTTCTTTCCATTGTGTAAATGTATCACAGCTTTTTTATCTACTTGTCTACTGATGAGCACTTGGGCTGCCTCCAAATCTTGGCTATTGTAAATAATGCTGCAATGAACATAGGGGTGCATGTATGCTTTTGAATTAGTGCAGCTATTGCTTCTTGATGACCCACCTGAGTGGCCAACTGGCCACCATCTTGTGCTTTTGAGCTTGACTTTTCCAGGCATGGGTCCCTCATTCTCCTTCAGACACTGGTTGAGCATAATTAGGAGCTCAAGAAGCAAGGAGTCACTTCAATTCACAGGGTTATCAGGGAAAAACATTTATGAAAAAATATTCAACTCTGAGTTATCAAGAGCTGTTAAAATATTGTGATGTTTTGAGGGCAAAAACTGTGCTTGGTTGATCTGTGTATGCCTAGCCACTGGCACAGTGCCTGGCACAAATGAGCTTCTTGATGAATGAAACAAAATGATGCCAACATCCAGTCTGTGAGTCTGTGCTGGGTGTCTCTTCTTTTGGATGATTCATGGGGTTCCACAGGAGCATGAATAGTTCATAGCAAAAATATAGCACAGCAACAGACGGTAGCATGCATGTGATTACAGTGTTAGGGGAAATGTTATGGATAAACACAATCAGCTTATAAATGCAGTTTTTTTAAAAAAATAAGATACTCTTAGAAGTCTCTCTTCAACAGAGAATGCACAATTTCAAAGAACAAATTAGCAAAGATTGAACAGTAGAGGCCAAAAATGCTGATTAACAGGAGCCATTTCTTCCTTATCTCTTTATGTTCCTAGCAGTGAGCCTTCAGCCAGTTTCAAACTGGGCTTTAATTTTGGACTTGTTAATGGGAGATGTGCAATCCCCTCTGCATACAAGCGGGGCTGCTGGATGCCCAATTACCTAATGTGTATCAGCAGACGTTGCATGTGCAGCCCCGCATACATGCACATTATGAATACAAAATTAGGAGGCTGCTTCTGGAAATTAATCCCTAGTCCATTACATATTCTGTGTTCACCCTAAGAAAGATTTTCCACTCCTCAATTGCCAGCACTTTATAGGAGCTTGGGAGCTGCAAGTCTATGGATAGTGCCTTGCAAACATGAATACGATACAATAGTGAGCCATTCTGCAGAGCCTTAAAGATGAAACATGAGACAATGGACACAATCATGAAATGACTACACAATCCACAAATTCACTAAGACTGTGGTATGGAGCTGTTCACCATAGCAGGGATTTGACTCTAGTGCAGATCAGTCTTTCTTAAACTTTAGTGCACAGCAGAATCACTTGCAAGTTTTGTTAAGGTGCAGAGTTTCTGATTTAGTAGGTGTGGTTTGTGGTCTGATAACTTGCATTTCTAATAGTTCCAGGTAATACTGGTGTTCTTGATCTGGGGAACCACACTTTGAGAACCACTGCTATAGGTCAATCAAGCTGGCTTAGAACATCTGGACTAAAAGGGAATTTAGAATTAATAAAACATTGAGAAAGACACATTATGCCAAAATCATGAGGTTAGCTAAACACCAGTGCTGAGATGCAAACCCAAGACTTTTGACTCAGACCAGTTGAGCGTCTGCAGCTAACTTTTCAGCTTAATGTGGAAAGTATGAAATATGACTATCCTTAATGTCAGCCTCCTGACAGACTTCAAACAAAGTGATGTACTTTGTTTAACTGAGCACCTACATGGACT